>JARQOD010002511.1:0-20461 GCA_033576555.1 Oophaga sylvatica
AACAATACCCACGCCTGAGGATCTGCACGGAGCCACAACAGAACAATACCCACGCCTGAGGATCTGCACCGAGCCACGACAGAACAATACCCACGCCTGAGGATCTGCACCGAGCCACGACAGAACAATACCCACGCCTGAGAATCTGCACCGAGCCACGACAGAACAATACCCACGCCTGAGGATCTGCACGAGCCACGACAGAACAATACCCACGCCTGAGGATCTGCACGGACCCACGACAGAACAATACCCACGCCTGAGGGTCTGCACGGAGCCACAACAGAACAATACCCACGCCTGAGGATCTGCACGGAGCCACAACAGAACAATACCCACGCCTGAGGATCTGCACGGAGCCACAACAGAACAATACCCACGCCTGAGGATCTGCACGGATCCACGACAGAACAATACCCACGCCTGAGGATCTGCACGGAGCCACGACAGAACAATACCCACGCCTGAGGATCTGCACGGAGCCACAACAGAACAATACCCACGCCTGAGGATCTGCACGGAGCCACAACAGAACAATACCCACGCCTGAGGATCTGCACGGAGCCACAACAGAACAATACCCACGCCTGAGGATCTGCACGGAGCCACAACAGAACAATACCCACGCCTGAGGATCTGCACCGAGCCACGACAGAACAATACCCACGCCTGAGGATCTGCACCGAGCCACGACAGAACAATACCCACGCCTGAGGATCTGCACGGACCCACGACAGAACAATACCCACGCCTGAGGGTCTGCACGGAGCCACAACAGAACAATACCCACGCCTGAGGATCTGCACGGAGCCACAACAGAACAATACCCACGCCTGAGGATCTGCACGGAGCCACAACAGAACAATACCCACGCCTGAGGATCTGCACGGATCCACGACAGAACAATACCCACGCCTGAGGATCTGCACGGAGCCACGACAGAACAATACCCACGCCTGAGGATCTGCACGGAGCCACAACAGAACAATACCCACGCCTGAGGATCTGCACGGAGCCACAACAGAACAATACCCACGCCTGAGGATCTGCACGGAGCCACAACAGAACAATACCCACGCCTGAGGATCTACACGGATCCACGACAGAACAATACCCACGCCTGAGGATCTGCACGGAGCCACAACAGAACAATACCCACGCCTGAGGATCTGCACGGAGCCACAACAGAACAATACCCACGTCAAGAGTTATCAAGACCGACTCTCCAGAAACTCTTAGCCGACCCAAGTTTGAACTCTCCGTATCGGTCCAGCCCCAACGAAGTTATGACCCATCATAGCTATTGGGAATTATTTCAGCTTGTAGATTGTAAGCTCTCACGAGCAGGGGCGGCTGATTTTGCTCTAATTATTGTATTGTTAACGTTGTTATTTATGACTTGTGTTTTGAAACTGTTAAACTGTAAAGCGCTGCGGAATATGTTGGCGCTATATAAATAAAGATTATTATTATTATTATTTCAGCTAGGTCAAGGGAGGAGAATTCAGTCCAACTCAGAGGGACAGTGGCAAATATGGGAGAAGCGAGCTAGGCGTTAAAAGCTAGCTGCACACTTTTAGCCTTTGTCTTTGTTCTGCCATGGAAGCCGCGTCACATCACTTGTGGAGACGGACCAGAAACTAAGGAGGTGCCTGTGGATATGCAAGCTTCCCTTCATCTACAAGTGATAAGAAACGGTAACGTGACACATACAGCTGACTGCAATCCCAACCTGTACACTACTTTTATCTGTACTTCTGGCTGTAATATCTGTATATTACTCTGTATATATTTGTAGTTCCTAGTGTGCCTTTCAGCAATTAAAATATTAATTAATCTTGGGTTGCTCTTATATCTCAAAACCTGATTTCCCACATCCGTGAGTTCGGCTAATACTTATACGCTACCTGGGGTTGGTTTCTCACCCGATATAAGTTTGTTAACGGACTGGGCTTATATCTAACGAGGAACTGGTGGCAGCATACCGTCCTGGTATTATTGGGGGATCCTGGCAGTGACGGACCGGAGGTGTATATATATATATATATATGTATATATATATATTCCCGGCCTGGGACTGGTGATATATATATACCGCCCTCACTGGAGAGTACGTGACAGGGCAGCCTCTTCAACGACTACTTATCCTAGCTGCAGTTCCCTGACTGACCTGAGGGTAAAGGGGGTGCCAGAGTGCTGTTACTGTGTAAGCTCCGTCACAGATTGGCGACAGCGGGGGGAATATCCATATCCCCCAGCTCCCCTCTCGTGTATTTTCCTTATAGGGCCTTTTCTGGGTGTCTGCGGGCTGCTATTTTTAGACTGGGGGCGCCCAATATCCATGGCCCCTTACCAGCCTGAGAATACCAGCCCCCAGCTGTCAGCTTTAGCAAGGCTGGTTGTCAAAAATAGGGGGGACAGCTCTATTCTTGATAACCAACCTTGCTGAAGCTGACAGCTGAGGGTTGCAGCCCCCAGCTGTGAGTTTTAACAAAAGACTGACTGGCACATCCAAGCTAGTGTGAATAGGTGCTAACTTAGAGCAATCCCTGTAGCACGCCCTGGTCCCCCTTCACAGCACAACAGTGTCCATCACTCTGCGTACCTGTGTCCTCGCTCTCTGCACCGTCAGGGCCCACTCTGCCGTGTTGGTGGCTTCCTATAGACGGTTCCACACAAATAGAGACACAGTCCAATGCAACCTTCAAGTGAACAGCTTTCCTCGTTTCCATATTCTTCACAAGGTGAACATCAGATTTCGCCATGCACAATTCTTTCTCTTTCCCTGTACTTCTGTTCCTGTCACTATGCTCGCTTCCGGGATGAACCGTACCATTCAGCTCCTCAAGAAACAGAGGACACACAGCCATAAAGTCCTATAAAAACGTCAAAATGTATTAGAACAGTGAATAAAAGATCAAATAGGAAAATGGCACAACGAGAGAAATGTACATATGCAAAAATGCACAGAAAAAGCAAAGCCTGTAGAGTGAGAAGAAATCTCTACCTAACTGCTAGGACAATAGCAAGGACTGCGGCAAATAAGTAAATCTGGGAAAATCATCCTAATAAATGCCGTGTCAAAAACAAGGAAATACAGAGTAATGAGAGCGAGGGGTTTGCCTGGTGGTCTCCTGCCATTCACAGGTATACAGTATGGTCATTGGATTCTCTCTTTACCATGCTGTACTTACTCCATGCTGTATGCCATAACTGAAGACATTATCTCATTACTCTGTATTTACTTATTTGTGACACGGCATTTATTAGGATGATTTTTCCAGATTGATTTATTTGCCGCAGTCCTTGCTATTGTCCTCTAGCAGTTAGGTAGAGATTTCTATATGTGCAGGAGCATCTGACTCTACAGGCTTTGCTTTTTCTGTGCATTTTTGCATATGTACATTTCTCCGTGTGCCATTTTCCTATTTTATCTTTTATTCACTGTCCTAATAAATTTTGACGTTTTTATGGGACTTTATGGCTGTGTGTCCTCTGTTTCTTGCTGTATCATGTACAGCTGGTCCTAATATAGTCCTGTATTTGCATGTGTGGGGGTTAACTCCTATACATCTATTATTCTCTTTTATACCCCTCATGTAACATGTCTCCTACAATTATCCTGCTTTACATTCAGTTCCTCAGTGTCCTCCCTGGCCAAGCTCACTTCATTCGAGAGTTCCCTCAGCCGTTTCGCCCTGGTTGTGAAGGCCTTAGCCAACGCAATAAGCTGCCACGTGATGAGTGACCTGCCCGTACTGCTTAGTCTTCTGTAGCAACTGCAGTCCCACTTATACTGCACAGCTAGCACTGCTGCACTGCTTCCACTGCTGATGTTCCACCCAGAAAACAGATGGCTGTGCTCTACTCTTGTAAAAAGAACGTTGCGTGACCCGGTGATGCCCAGGGCTATAGAGCCCCTGCGAGCTCAAGGGGCGCCCGGGCCCCAACTAACTATCAGGAAGTCTTTCCTGCCTTATCCATTGTGCCCCTCCTATATTAACTATTTACAGCTAGGTTACTATAATGCCCCATCTACTGGCCAAAATGGAACACTGCACTTTCCCTATATTAACACAGTATATACAATACAGTAACAGCAAAACATACTTTACATATGTACATAGAAAAAGAGCATAAATCCGCAGTAATATACATCATTAATAAATCACAATTATATCAAAGGCCATGTGCGGTAACCAGATACTGTTAACAGAGGCGACGGACGGTCACCAGATACTGATGATGGACGCCATTTGCGGTCACCAGATACTGATGATGGACGCCATGTGCAGTCACCAGATACTGATGATGGAGGAGATGGGAGGTCACCAGATACTGATGATGGATGCCATGTGCAGTCACCAGATACTGATGATGGACGCCATGTGCAGTCACCAGATACTGATGATGGAGGAGATGGAGGTCACCAGATACTGATGATGGATGCCATGTGCAGTCACCAGATACTGATGATGGACGCCATGTGCAGTCACCAGATACTGATGATGGACGCCATGTGCGGTCACCAGATACTGATGATGGACGCCATGTGCGGTCACCAGATACTGTTAACGGAGGTGATGGGCAGTCACCAGATACTGATGATGGACGCCATGTGCGGTCACCAGATACTGATGATGGAGGAGATGGGAGGTCACCAGATACTGATGATGGACGCCATGTGCGGTCACCAGATACTGATGATGGAGGCAACAGGTGATCACCAAACACTGATGATGGAGGCCATGTGCGGTTATCAAATACTGTTAATAGAGGTGATGGCCGGTCACCAGATACTGATGATGGAGGCCATGTGCGGTCACCAGATACTGATGATGGAGGAGATGGGAGGTCACCAGATACTGATGATGGAGGAGATGGGAGGTCACCAGATACTGATGATGGAGGCCATGTGCGGTCACCAGATACTGATGATGGAGGAGATGGGAGGTCACCAGATACTGATGATGGAGGAGATGGCAGGTCACCAGATACTGATGATGGAGGAGATGGGAGGTCACCAGATACTGATGATGGAGGTGATGGGAGGTCACCAGATACTGATGATGGAGGAGATGGGAGGTCACCAGATACTGATGATGGAGGAGATGGGAGGTCACCAGATACTGATGATGGAGGAGATGGGAGGTCACCAGATACTGATGATGGAGGTGATGGGAGGTCACCAGATACTGATGATGGAGGAGATGGGAGGTCACCAGATACTGATGATGGAGGAGATGGGAGGTCACCAGATACTGATGATGGAGGAGATGGCAGGTCACCAGATACTGATGATGGAGGAGATGGGAGGTCACCAGATACTGATGATGGAGGTGATGGGAGGTCACCAGATACTGATGATGGAGGAGATGGGAGGTCACCAGATACTGATGATGGAGGAGATGGGAGGTCACCAGATACTGATGATGGAGGAGATGGGAGGTCACCAGATACTGATGATGGAGGAGATGGGAGGTCACCAGATACTGATGATGGAGGTGATGGGAGGTCACCAGATACTGATGATGGAGGTGATGGGAGGTCACCAGATACTGATGATGGAGGAGATGGGAGGTCACCAGATACTGATGATGGAGGAGATGGGAGGTCACCAGATACTGATGATGGAGGAGATGGGAGGTCACCAGATACTGATGATGGAGGCCATGTGCAGTCACCAGATACTGAGGATGGAGGCAACGGTGGTAACCAGACACTGATGATGATGGAGGCGACGGGTGGTCACCAAATACTGATGATGGATGCCATGTGCGGTTATGAGATACTGTCAATAGAGGTGATGGGTAG
Source organism: Oophaga sylvatica (assembly GCA_033576555.1). Lineage (NCBI taxonomy): Eukaryota > Metazoa > Chordata > Amphibia > Anura > Dendrobatidae > Oophaga > Oophaga sylvatica. Next base: position 5,815 of record JARQOD010002511.1, read on the forward strand.
TCACCAGATAGTAATGATGGAAGCCATGTGCGGTCAGCAGATACTGAAGATGGAGGTGATGGGCAGTCACCAGATACTGATGATGGAGGCCATGAGCAGTCACCAGATACTGATGATGGAGGCCATGTGCGGTCACCAGATACTGATGATGGAGGCCATGAGTGGTCACCAGAACCTGGTTATGGAGGTGACGGGCGGTCACCAGATACTGATGATGGACGAGACGGGCGTTCACCAGATATTGATGATGCAGGTGACAGGCGGTCACCAGATACTGATAATAGAGGCTATGTGCGGTCACCAGATACTGATGATGGAGGCAACGGTGGTAACCAGACACTGATGATGATGGAGGCGACGGGTGGTCACCAGATACTGATGATAGAGGTGACGGGCGGGCACCAGATACTGATGATGCAGGTGATGTGTGGGCACCACATACTGATGATGGAGGTGATGGGCAGTCACCAGATACTGATGATGGAGGTGATGGGCGGTCACCAGATACTGATAATAGAGGCTATGTGCGGTCACCAGATACTGATGATGGACGAGACGGGCGTTCACCAGATATTGATAATAGAGGCTATGTGCGGTCACCAGATACTGATGATGGAGGCAACGGTGGTAACCAGACACTGATGATGATGGAGGCGACGGGTGGTCACCAGATACTGATCATAGAGGTGACGGGCGGGCACCAGATACTGATGATGCAGGTGATGTGTGGGCACCACATACTGATGATGGAGGTGATGGGCGGTCACCAGATACTGATGATGCAGGTGATGGGCAGTCACCAGATACTGATGATGGAGGCCATGAGTGGTCACCAGATACTGGTTATGGAGGGGACAGGCAGTCTCCCTTTATTCCTCGCCTGCCTGTGGTGTTTGCACAGCGCTGTGTATATAATGTGCGATCAGTGATGGTTTTTCCCAGCACAATGAGATTTCTGTATTTATTCAGGTTCTACTCACAAGAAATGTCCGTGCCGCTCTGAGAATGCAGCAGCTGCAGCCGGCGCTGCACGTAGGAGAAAGAGTCAGACGTCAGCCTGTGCGACAGAGACACAATGAGGAAAACTCTCACCTGTCAACAGCTGACCGCAGAGATAACCGGGGATGACAACCTCACAGCATGCGCCCGACAAGAGGAAAGAATGCAAACCGTGTCACATCAGAGAAAAGACAGAGATAGAGACCGACAGGGAAGGGACAGAGACCGACAGGGAAAGGACAGAGACCGAGACCGACAGGGAAAGGACAGAGACCGAGACAGACAGGGAAAGGACAGAGACCGAGACAGACAGGGAAAGGACAGAGACCGAGACAGACAGGGAAAGGACAGAGACCGAGACCGACAGGGAAAGGACAGAGACCGAGACAGACAGGGAAAGGACAGAGACCGAGACCGACAGGGAAAGGACAGAGACCGAGACCGACAGGGAAAGGACAGAGACCGAGACAGACAGGGAAAGGACAGAGACCGAGACCGAAAGGGAAAGGACAGAGACCGAGACCGACAGGGAAAGGACAGAGACCGACAGGGAAAGGACAGAGACCGACAGGGAAAGGACAGAGACCGAGACCGACAGGGAAAGGACAGAGACCGACAGGGAAAGGACAGAGACCGACAGGGAAAGGACAGAGACCGAGACCGACAGGGAAAGGACAGAGACCGAAAGGGAAAGGACAGAGACCGAGACCGACAGGGAAAGGACAGAGACCGACAGGGAAAGGACAGAGACCGACAGGGAAAGGACAGAGACCGAGACCGACAGGGAAAGGACAGAGACCGAGACCGACAGGGAAAGGACAGAGACCGACAGGGAAAGGACAGAGACCGACAGGGAAAGGACAGAGACCGAGACCGACAGGGAAAGGACAGAGACCGAGACCGACAGGGAAAGGACAGAGACCGACAGGGAAAGGACAGAGACCGACAGGGAAAGGACAGACACTGAGACCGACAGGGAAAGGACAGACACTGAGACCGACAGGGAAAGGACAGAGACCGACAGGGAAAGGACAGAGACAGAGACCGACAGGGAAAGGACAGAGACAGAGACCGACAGGGAAAGGACAGAGACCGACAGGGAAAGGACAGAGACCGAGACCGACAGGGAAAGGACAGACACTGAGACCGACAGGGAAAGGACAGAGACAGAGACCGACAGGGAAAGGACAGAGACAGAGACCGACAGGGAAAGGACAGAGACAGAGACCGACAGGGAAAGGACAGAGACCGACAGGGAAAGGACAGAGACCGAGACCGACAGGGAAAGGACAGAGACTTTGTCATTTGTGCCAATGTGCACCATGACCGCTGGGTCCAGCCCCTCCCAGTAACCTCTCACCCCGATCAGCGATATGTCAGACTCGAGCGCCAGGTAGACAGCACACTGTTCGACGATCCCTGTCTTTGTGACAGATTGCCCTATCTGTTCCCCTAATAATTGAGTCCCCCACTACCAGCGCCTGTCTGGCCTGCCCTGCTCTCCTATTTCCCCCCTTAGGCCGGGATCACACATGCGAGTAAATCGGCCGACACTCGCATGTGAAATCCCAGCTCTGGCGCCGGCACTCAGGAGTGGGGCGAGCGGCTGCATATAAATACATGCACCTGTACACTCCACTCCCGAGTGCTGGCGCCAGAGCTGGGATTTCACATGCGAGTGTCGGCCGATTTACTCGCATGTGTGATCCCGGCCTTACTGGAGCAGACACTCCTCCGGCTTTCAGAGGACATGCCTGGCTGCAGCAGTGCTACCCCTGTACTGACAACCCCCTCATCTGCCAACTTAAACTTATTGGGGTGTGCCAGATCAGGACTAGCCTCCCTGGCGCTCTTCCCTCTGCCCCGCCTTCTGTCACCCAGCTTCCTACTTCAGTGTCCCGCAGCTCCACCCTACCATCCCCCCCTCATCTATCCCATTGAGCGTCTGCTCAGTGAGCAGAAGACTCCTTTCCATATTGTCTATGGATCTCAGTGTTGCCAGCTGCACATTTACACTGTGTTCCAAATTATTATGCAGACATTGTTTAGGAGTGATAAGGTAAGAATTTTTTTGTTTGTCAGTTAAACTCATTGATGGTGATGTGTGTCAGGGCTCTTTATATCACTGTAATTGCAGACACCTGTGCTAATTAGTTTGGCAGGTGTGTCCAATGAAAGGCAAGACTACTTAAGAAGGCTGTCCCACATTATTAGATAGCCTACATTTTCTGCCAAAATGGAAAGAAAAAGGATGTGTCGGCTGCTGAGAAGCAACAAATTGTGGAGTGTTTAGGTCAAGGCATGACTACAATCAACATTGCCAAGACACTTCATCGTGATCATCGCACAATCAAGAAGTATGTAGCTGATTCACAGTACACACGTGTGCCTGCTGATAAGGGAACATTGAGGACTCTTTCCTACAGGCAATTACGTCAGGTTAAAAGAGCAGCGGCAAAAAAGCCTTGTCATAGCAGCAGACAAGTTTTTGAAGCTGCTGGTGCCTCCAACGTCCCCCGAACAACAAGATGCAGGGTTCTTCAGAGGTTTGCAGTTGTGCGTAAGTGTCATGTGTGCATCGCCACGAAGATCGTCGCGGTTGCACATTCTGACTTCTCACAGCTGAGTTGCTGTTTCTTTGTGTTTGGCAGTTAGGGAGTTAATTCTGTCTGTGCTCAGTTCTGGGACTGGGTGCAGTTTCTCCCGGCTGCAATTAATTATTTGTTGATTGGTTTCCTTTAAATCTCTGGTTGTCTGTGTTGGGAGTTGCCAGTGAAATTCTTCATGCAGACCACAGATAGGATTGTATCTGTATAGACTTAAGTTAAAGAGCTCCTTAGTTGTTTTAAGCTCACCTTGCTTAGAGTTTAATATCCCAGATCATTTATGTTCCTTCTGTGTTTGAGTGTGTATGCAAGTCTGTGTTTTCTCCAGTCTGTCTTATATGTCTAATCTGTGTATTTAGCAGAGATCAGCCCATATCCCTTTGGTGATAATCAGAATCCTTCTTAGGACTGATTACAGGGTTCAGGGACTGATAGGAGACAGGGTTAGGCTGGAGACTTGGACCTCTGAACCATTATCAGTACCACCAAGGTGAGGGATTAGTTAGGACCCCAGTTTAGGGTCAGGTTAGACCCCCGGTCCTCCTCTTTCCTGTGACAGTGTATCAAGTCCTCAAGATTAACCCTGAGTTCAACGGATATCGTGTCAGGTAAATCTATTCTATATTTACATGCTGATGTTGCTAATCTATATGTTGTATAGAGTGTTGTTCTTTTAAGAATAGTTTACTGACATCGTACACATATCATAAGACCGCGTGACAGTAAGCCATCCTGTCCACCTCCTCTATCCACTGCACACAAGCAGAAACGGCTCCAGTGGGCCAAACAATACATGAAGACTGACTTCAAAACTGTTCTGTTCATGGATGAGTGCCGTGCAACGCTCGATGGTCCAGATGGATGGAGTGGAGGATGGCTGGTTGATGGACACCCCATGCAAACACGGCTACGGAGCCAACAAGGAGGAGGTGGAGTAATGTTTTGGGCTGGAATCATGAGGAAATAGATTGTCGGCCCCTTTAGGATCCCTGAAGGGGTAAAGATGAACTCCATAGTGTATGGTGAGTTTCTCAAACAGCACTTCCTGCCATGGTTCAAGAAGAAGAACCGTGCATTCCGCAGCAAGATCATTTTCATGCCTGATAATGCACCGTCTCATGCTGCACATAACACATCTGCATCTCTGTCTGCTATGGGCATAAAAGGGGACAAACTTATGGTGTGGCCCCCATGCTCCCCTGACCTCAACCCCATTGAGAACCTCTGGAGCATCATCAGAAGGAGTGTCTATGATGGCGGGAGGCAGTTCACATCTAAGCAACAGCTCTGGGAGGGTATTCTGTCCTCATGCAAAACAATTGAAGCAGAAACCATCCAAAACCTGACAAATTCAATGGAGGAGAGAGTTCAGAAGCTCCTTTCCAACAAGGGGTCCTAAGTGCAAATGTAACATCACGTAGAATAAAGTTTTGAGTTGAAAACTGTTTGATTTCAGTTTGTAAGAACCTGCTAATGCTGATAATTTCACAAATCACCATTTTATTGTTCTTTATTACAATGAAAAGGTTGAAAACTCTGCTGTGCATAATAATGTGGAACATGCATTGTGAGTGAAGTTTGAGTGTTTTATTTTTTTAAAAATCTACTGTTATCATAGGCAGTTTATACAAAAACCTTTCAATTGTGCTGTAATAGATATATGACTGGAAAATTACAATGACTGAAATTCATATAGGAAATTTTGGAAAATCTGAGAAAATATTATTTGCATAATAATTTGGAACAGTGTAGATCCAGTATCTGGGCTTCCAAATGCACAACATGCTCACATCTCGCACAGCAGTGTGCACCCTCGACCGGCTGTTCAAGGACTGCATACATGTGGCAAGATGTACACTGGACGGCATTGGCAATAGTGGAGCACATATCTAATGGGGATTTCACCAGACAGCAAAGATAAGTAAAAATAAATAAAAAGTATTAATAAAATATAACAGCAATTCAGTAATTCCTCCCAAGTAACTCCCTGAATCCAAACTCACTGAATCTCAAGTCACACTTACCACCGTTCACACTAAGGCTCCGGTCACACTCAGCTCGCTGACACTTGCTAAGGAAGATTAAGGCTATGTGCACACGTAGCGTTTTTGCCGCGTTTTTACGTGGTGTAATCGCTTAAAACCGCTTAGAAAACGCATCCCATGCAATCCTATGGGATTATGCATTGCTGTGCACATGCTGCGTATTTTTGCGGAGCGTAATCGCCTTGCACAAGAATAAGCAGCATGTCCATTCTTTTTTGCGTAATCGCAGCGAATACACCACCATAGAAATGCATTGAAACGCTCACTTCACGCATGTGGCTATGCCCACCATGCGTGAAGTGAGCGCTTCATGTGCGCTTGGTACCCGGGGTCTGGAGGAGAGGAGACTCTGCCCTGGGTACCATATTCCTGTAAAAAATATAATAAAAATAATAAATATAGATATTCTCACCTTCTGGCGGCCCCCGCAGCCTTCCCGCTCCTCAGCGACGCTGCCGGCAAGTTCTGTTCCCAGGGATGCATTGCGAGAATCACCCCAGATGACGTAGCAGTCGAGTGACCGCGACGTCGCAAAGGTCATTCTCACAACCATCCCTGGGAACAGAATTTGCCGGCAGCATCGCTGAGGAGCGGGAAGGCTGCGGGGGCCGCCGGAAGGTGAGAATATCTATATTTATTATTTTTTTTATTATTTAAGTTGCTCACACTTGTCAAACGCTATGCGTGACTCGTGTGACCATCCTGTCAATCAGTTTTCCAAGCGATGCTACAGATCACTGGAAAACGCTAGCATTCTGAGAGCTAATTACGTATGTGTTTTACCCGCGGCGGGGAGTAACACAAATGCTCCGCAACGTGTGCACATAGCCTTAAAGAGGTTTTTTTTTTATCTTCAATAGCAAACCACCCCGTGCTCAATGCACTTCCAAAAAGCAGTATACAGAATGTGACATATAGGAGGCAGTATAAGAATGTGACATATAGAGGCAGTATAAGAATGTGACATATAGGAGGCAGTATAAGAATGTGACATATAGGAGGCAGTATACAGAATGTGACATATAGAGGCAGTATATAGAATGTGACATATAGGAGGCAGTATACAGAATGTGACATATAGGAGGCAGTATACAGAATGTGACATATAGGAGGCAGTATACAGAATGTGACATATAGGAGGCAGTATAAGAATGTGACATATAGGAGGCAGTATACAGAATGTGACATATAGGAGGCAGTATACAGAATGTGACATATAAGAGGCAGTATACAGAATGTGACATATAGGAGGCAGTATACAGAATGTGACATATAGGAGGCAGTATACAGAATGTGACATATAGGAGGCAGTATATAGAATGTGACATATAGGGCAGTATATAGAATGTGACATATAGGAGGCAGTATACAGAATGTGACTATAGGAGGCAGTATACAGAATGTGACCTATAGGAGGCAGTATACAGAATGTGACATATAGGAGGCAGTATACAGAATGTGACATATAGGGGCAGTATACAGAATGTGACATATAGGGGCAGTATATAGAATGTGACATATAGGAGGCAGTATATAGAATGTGACATATAGGAGGCAGTATACAGAATGTGACTATAGGAGGCAGTATACAGAATGTGACATATAGGAGGCAGTATACAGAATGTGACATATAGGAGGCAGTATACAGAATGTGACATATAGGAGGCAGTATACAGAATGTGACATATAGGAGGCAGTATACAGAATGTGACATATAGGGGCAGTATATAGAATGTGACATATAGGAGGCAGTATACAGAATGTGACATATAGGGGCAGTATATAGAATGTGACATATAGGAGGCAGTATACAGAATGTGACATATAGGAGGCAGTATACAGAATGTGACATATAGGAGGCAGTATACAGAATGTGACATATAGGAGGCAGTATACAGAATGTGACATATAGGAGGCAGTAATAGAATGTGACATATAGGGGCAGTATACAGAATGTGACATATAGGAGGCAGTATACAGAATGTGACATATAGGAGGCAGTATATAGAATGTGACATATAGGAGGCAGTATACAGAATGTGACTATAGGAGGCAGTATACAGAATGTGACATATAGGAGGCAGTATATAGAATGTGACATATAGGAGGCAGTATACAGAATGTGACATATAGGAGGCAGTATACAGAATGTGACATATAGGAGGCAGTATACAGAATGTGACATATAGGAGGCAGTATACAGAATGTGACATATAGGAGGCAGTATAAGAATGTGACATATAGGGGCAGTATATAGAATGTGACATATAGGAGGCAGTATATAGAATGTGACATATAGGGGCAGTATAAGAATGTGACATATAGGGGCAGTATACAGAATGTGACATATAGGAGGCAGTATACAGAATGTGACATATAGGGGCAGTATAGAGAATGTGACATATAGGGGCAGTATAAGAATGTGACATATAGGAGGCAGTATAAGAATGTGACATATAGGGGCAGTATATAGAATGTGACATATAGGGGCAGTATATAGAATGTGACATATGAGGGCAGTATAAAATGTGACCATATAGGGGCAGTATATAGAATGTGACATATAGGAGGCAGTATACAGAATGTGACATATAGGAGGCAGTATATAGAATGTGACACATAGGGGCAGTAAAAAGAATGTGACATATAGGGGGCAGTATATAGAGTGTGACATATAGGAGGCAGTATACAGAGTGTGACATATAGGGGGCAGTATATAGAGTGTGACATATAGGAGGCAGTATACAGAGTGTGACATATAGGGGGCAGTATATAGAGTGTGACATATAGGAGGCAGTATATAGAGTGTGACATATAGGGGGCAGTATATAGAGTGTGACATAGGAGGCAGTGTATAGAATGTACCAGCCATACAGGGGCAGTCGGAGGGCCCTGGGCCCCTTTCTGCAGCATTTCAGCTCTGAAGGTTTCCAATCTCTGAGATTTAATGAAATGAAGGAGATTAGCCCTCGAGGGTGCGTCCATTCAGTAACGTCAGGAGTGATATAATTTCTTGTTCGTGCTGCCAGGTCTCTGCCGGTGGTTTCGGTGTCCGGCCTCCTCGGCGGTGTCGGGCACGGTGAAGACACAGTATTAATCGTCAGAACGGTGCAGGAGTCCGTCAGGCGAGGGCCCACAGTCAGTAAATGCGGCAGGTTTGATGCTGTGGCCGATGTTACAGCACAGTGGATGGGACGTATAGGAATCCCATGTCCAGTATGTGTCCAGAGACGCCCGCGGATCACCAGCAGAGGCGGACATGCGGAGTGTCTCTCCAGACCGCAGAGGCTATTTATTTTGCGAAGATGCGAGTTTCCGAAAGAGAAATGTCACCGGTACTAAGTATGGGACGCGGAGAACAGTTCAGTGATCAGAGAAGTCGCCTGCGCTCAACTGACGGGAGCGAACACGCGCTGCACGCAAAGCGCAGTCACCTCCAGTTCGTCAGCACTGTCGCTTTGAGGGTTAAACCTAAACAAATTCATAAAAAAAATGATTAATGGCTGTGACGATACCCTGGATGGGAGCTCCATTCCCTATTACTTTTCCTGAACTACAACCCCCAAGGTGTTTGGCCAGCACAGAGCAAAACCGCCCCCCCTTCCCTCTGGTGCCTCAAGCCTCTCTGCAATTCACTGTCTGAAAGTACAGCTTGCTCCTTCCTCTCGCCCCCACCTCAGGAATGTCTGTCTTCATCCATACTGGACTGTCCATAGCATATAATGGGAATTCATTCATTCGGTCATAACTCGCCGAGAGTGTATGACAGAACCACGAAAGGTACAGTTCTGCAACTTGCTTCTATCAGGCTTCGCTACAGTGGTACTGGTTCTGTTCTAGCCCCAACAGAACCAGAGAAATGGATTTATCTGGCGCAGAGTGGAATAACTAGTCCGAGTTTGAACTCATTAGAACCTTAATTTCAGAATAAGGTGAATGATGGTTCTGCCGAGATTCTGCTAGGTTCACAAGCCAAGTTATAAAGCCGAGAAGGTTTCCGGGCCCAAAGCTACAACTTGGAGCAAGGGGAGGACCCCGGTATCTCTGCCCTTTTCATGATGTCATGACCCAGAACTATACAGTACAGCCACACAGTCAGGGGTCATATTCTGCTAAGGGACACAGAGGCTCACAGCCACACTGTCATGCATGGAGATGTGTGGCTCCTTCCCTTCCCCCCAGCCTGGTTTGCCAGAATGATCTAAGTGCCATGTAAGTTCTTTTCTTCTTTAACCCTGTTTTATTTGTAATTGCTGTACATATTCTAATTGTCTCCTATTAGAAAAACCTTGCTTTAAAACTTTATAAACACTGCCAAACTTTTCAGAGTAAAGATAGAAAATTACTAGATCAGTCTCCATGCTCTATAAACGAATCAGCACGTGCCTGAAGTAACTACGCTACTACCTTGGGGTGGCCTCTGCCCCACGTTCTAAACCGAGAGGATGGTGGCAGCGAGATTATGTGAAGTGCTGAGCCTGCGGGTGGTGTTGGTAGTGACGGAGCGGGTTTTATAAGTGTATTGCCTGGCTGCGGCTAGGAGTAGTTATAATTCCCTCACTGTAGCATACCCAATAGCCAGTACACGTTCAAGCGGCCCGTCCGGCGACTAATTATCCCAGTTGCAGTTCCCTGACTGACCTGAGGGTAAAGGGGGCGCCAGAGAGCTGCAAGTTCCTAAGAGGAACTGGGAAGTGGGATAAGTATAAATCCCTGCATTCAACACATAGGTGGCGTCGGCGGGATCCTAAACCGTGATCCCTCTGGCCTCCGTGTGTGTGCCGTTCGTGAAAATGGCAAAATCTGCAATCAACACAGAAGAGATCAATAAACTGTGATCAGACATGAGACTGGGGCCCCTGTCTGCGCACCGTGGGCCCCTGTCTGTGCCCCGCGGGCCACTGTCTGTGCACCGTGGCCCCTGTCTGTGCACCGCGGGCCCCTGTCTGTGCACCGCGGGCCCCTGTCTGTGCACCGCGGGCCCCTGTCTGTGCACCGCGGCCCCTGTCTGTGCACCGTGGCCCCTGTCTGTGCACCGTGGCCCCTGTCTGTGCACCGTGGCCCGTCTGTTCACTGTGGCCCCTGTCTGTGCACCGTGGCCGCTGTCTGTGCACAGTGGCCCCTGTCTGTGCACCGTGGCCCGTCTGTTCACCGCGGCCCCTGTTTGTGCACCGCGGGCCCCTGTCTGTGCACCGCGGCCCCTGTCTGTGCACGGTGGCCGCTGTCTGTGCACCGTGGCCCCTGTCTGTGCACCGTGGCCCGTCTGTTCACTGTGGCCCCTGTCTGTGCACCGTGGCCGCTGTCTGTGCACAGTGGCCCCTGTCTGTGCACCGTGGCCCGTCTGTTCACCGTGGCCCCTGTCTGTGCACCGTGGCCCCTGTCTGTGCACCGTGGCCCCTGTCTGTGCACCGCGGCCCCTGTCTGTGCACCGCGGGCCCCTGTCTGTGCACCGCGGCCGTCTGTGCACCGCGGCCCTGTCTGTGCACCGCGGCCCCTGTCTGTGCACCGCGGGCCCTGTCTGTGCACCGCGGGCCCTGTCTGTGCACCGTGGCCATCTGTTCACTGTGGCCCCTGTCTGTGCACTGTGGCCCCTGTCTGTGCACGGGCCCCTGTCTGTGCACTGTGGCCCCTGTCTGTGCACCGCGGCCCCTGTCTGTGCACCGCGGCCCCTGTCTGTGCACCGCGGCCCGTCTGTGCACCGCGGCCCCTGTCTGTGCACCGCGACCCCTGTCTGTGCACCGCGGGCCCCTGTTTGTGCACCGTGGCCCATCTGTTCACTGTGGCCCCTGTCTTTGCACCGTGGCCCCTGTCTGTTCACCGCGGCCCCTGTCTGTGCACCGTGGCCCCTGTCTGTTCACCGTGGCCCCTGTCTGTGCACCGTGGCCCTTGCCTGCGCACCGCGACCCCCGCGGCCCCCGTCTGCGCACTGTGGCCCCTGTCTGTGCACCGTGGCCCCTGTCTGTGCACGTGGCCCCTGTCTGTGCACCGTGGCCCCTGTCTGTGCACCGTGGCCCCTGTCTGTGCACCGTGGCCCCTGTCTGTGCACCGTGGCCCCTGTCTGTGCACCGTGGCCCCTGTCTGTGCACCGTGGCCCCTGTCTGTGCACCGTGGCCCCTGTCTGTGCACTGTGGCCCCTGTCTGTGCCGTGGCCCCTGTCTGTGCACCGTGGCCCCTGTCTGTGCACCGTGGCCCCTGTCTGTGCACCGTGGCCCCTGTCTGTGCACCGTGGCCCATGTCTGTGCACCGTGGCCCCTGTCTGTGCACTGTGGCCCCTGTCTGTGCACCGTGGCCCCTGTCTGTGCACTGTGGCCCCTGTCTGTGCACTGTGGCCCCTGTCTGTGCACCGTGGCCCCTGTCTGTGCACTGTGGCCCCTGTCTGTGCACTGTGGCCCCTGTCTGTGCACTGTGGCCCCTGTCTGTGCACCTGTGGCCCCTGTCTGTGCACCGTGGCCCCTGTCTGTGCACCGTGGCCCCTGTCTGTGCACCGTGGCCCCTGTCTGTGCACCGCGGGCCCCTGTCTGTGCACTGTGGCCCCTGTCTGTGCACTGTGGCCCCTGTCTGTGCACTGTGGCCCCTGTCTGTGCACTGTGGCCCCTGCACACTGGTTGCCACTGGGGACATAATGGAGATGATGAGAGATGAAAGGAAACTTCCAGGGATTTGCAGTAAATAAAGCCCGGAGCGTTAACCCCGTCTGTGCTGCGGCTGACAGACAGGACGAGCTGCTGGGAGGGGACGCTGTCACCGGCAAGTAAAAGAAAGGAAAGGGGCGCAGCAGCAGCAGGAAGCTTAACATTACACTCAGTGTCCGTCCGTGAGTCACGTGCCGATCTGTCTGCGGTTTTTGCGGATACCACACCTGCCCACTATGGTCTATGGGGCCGTGGCTAACACAGACAGAGTCCACGTGGAATCTGTGAGCAATCAGTGTACAAACCAAGTACAATCAGTGAGCAATCAGTGTACAATCAGTGTACAAACCAAGTACAATCAGTGAGCAATCAGTGTACAATCAGTGTACAAACCAAGTACAATCAGTGAGCAATCAGTGTACAAACCAAGTACAATCAGTGAGCAATCAGTGTACAAACCAAGTACAATCAGTGAGCAATCAGTGTACAAACCAAGTACAATCAGCGAGCAATCAGTGTACAAACCAAGTACAATCAGTGAGCAATCAGTGTACAAACCAAGTACAATCAGTGAGCAATCAGTGTACAAACCAAGTACAATCAGTGAGCAATCAGTGTACAAACCAAGTACAATCAGCGAGCAATCAGTGTACAAACCAAGTACAATCAGTGAGCAATCAGTGTACAAACCAAGTACAATCAGTGAGCAATCAGTGTACAAACCAAGTACAATCAGTGAGCAATCAGTGTACAAACCAAGTACAATCAGTGAGCAATCAGTGTACAAACCAAGTACAATCAGAGAGCAATCAGTGTACAAACCAAGTACAATCAGCGAGCAATCAGTGTACAAACCAAGTACAATCAGTGAGCAATCAGTGTACAAACCAAGTACAATCAGTGTACAATCAGTGTACAAACCAAGTACAATCAGTGTACAATCAGTGTACAAACCAAGTACAATCAGCGAGCAATCAGTGTACAAACCAAGTACAATCAGCGAGCAATCAGTGTACAAACCAAGTACAATCAGCGAGCAATCAGTGTACAAACCAAGTACAATCAGCGAGCAATCAGTGTACAAACCAAGTACAATCAGCGAGCAATCAGTGTACAAACCAAGTACAATCAGCGAGCAATCAGTGTACAAACCAAGTACAATCAGTGAGCAATCAGTGTACAAACCAAGTACAATCAGTGAGCAATCAGTGTACAAACCAAGTACAATCAGCGAGCAATCAGTGTACAAACCAAGTACAATCAGTGAGCAATCAGTGTACAAACCAAGTACAATCAGTGAGCAATCAGTGTACAAACCAAGTACAATCAGCGAGCAATCAGTGTACAAACCAAGTACAATCAGCGAGCAATCAGTGTGCAAACCAAGTACAATCAGCGAGCAATCAGTGTACAAACCAAGTACAATCAGCGAGCAATCAGTGTACAAACCAAGTACAATCAGTGAGCAATCAGTGTACAAACCAAGTACAATCAGCGAGCAATCAGTGTACAAACCAAGTACAATCAGCGAGCAATCAGTGTGCAAACCAAGTACAATCAGCGAGCAATCAGTGTACAAACCAAGTACAATCAGTGAGCAATCAGTGTACAAACCAAGTACAATCAGCGAGCAATCAGTGTACAAACCAAGTACAATCAGCGAGCAATCAGTGTACAAACCAAGTACAATCAGCGAGCAATCAGTGTACAAACCAAGTACAATCAGTGAGCAATCAGTGTACAAACCAAGTACAATCAGCGAGCAATCAGTGTACAAACCAAGTACAATCAGTGAGCAATCAGTGTACAAACCAAGTACAATCAGTGAGCAATCAGTGTGCAAACCAAGTACAATCAGCGAACAATCAGTGTACAAACCAAGTACAATCAGCGAGCAATCAGTGTGCAAACCAAGTACAATCAGCGAGCAATCAGTGTACAAACCAAGTACAATCAGCGAGCAATCAGTGTACAAACCAAGTACAATCAGTGAGCAATCAGTGTACAAACCAAGTACAATCAGTGTACAAACCAAGTACAATCAGTGTACAATCAGTGTACAAACCAAGTACAATCAGTATACAATCAGTGTACAAACCAAGTACAATTAGTGAGCAATCAGTGTACAAACCAAGTACAATCAGCGAGCAATCAGTGTACAAACCAAGTACAATCAGTGAGCGAGCAGTTACAATCAGCGGCAATCATGTACAAACCAAATAAATCGCGATCAAACAGTGTACAAACTAAGTACAATCATGAGCAACAGTGTACAAACCAAACAATCATGACAAACGTGTAAATCATGGGAACAGTTACAAACCAAGAAAAATCATGACAATCATGTACAAACCAATTAACAATC
>JARQOD010002511.1:20561-76722 GCA_033576555.1 Oophaga sylvatica
TGGTCCAGAGATTGATCTGTGTGTCATCAGCATAGAGGTGTATTCAAACCCGTGAAATTCTATAGCTGTCCGAGGGAAGGTGTAATGGAGAAGAGCGGGCCTAGATGAACCTTGGGGGACCCCCAAGACAGGGGGCGAGGTGAGGAGGTGGTGTGTAGTGGGGACGTGAAGTCCGGTCTGTTAGGTTGACGCGATCCAAGTAAGGGCCAAACTTGTGATAAAAGAGATGAGAGGGTCGTAGAAATTTTGGAATGGTCCACTGTGTCAAAGCAGAGGACAGGTCCAGGAGGAGGAGGACAGAGTAGGTCGCTTGGCCTTGGCAATAGATCTTGGTGACCTTAGTTAGGGGCAGTTTCAGGGAGTGGTGTAGCCGGAAAGCAGATTGTAGGTGGTCTAGGAGGGACAAATGAAGTGGGAGGACAGTTCAAGAGGACGTGTTGTTCCAGTAATTTTGGGCATAGGGGAGAAGTATATAGGGCGATAGCTAATACAGAGGGGGGGGGTCAAGAGGGGTTTTTTGAGGTAGTGTGTTGAGGCATGTTTAAAGCTTGAGGGGAAAACACCAGTTGTTAGTGATAGGTTTGAAGAAAAATGGTTTAGGGTTGGATGAACACTGTGGTGAGGTTTGGGATGAAGGTGGGTGGGATTGGGTCAAGTGCACGGTAGTGAGATGTGATCTTGAGAGTATGGAGGAGTCGATCTTCTGTAATGGTGGAAAAGTTGGTTTTGGAGGAGGAGGGCAGGGCAGTTAGGAGGAAGGGCTTGGGGGTTGTTGACCAAAACTGTGCCTGATGTTCTCAATCTTCTCTTAAAAAATTAGCAAAGTCTTCGGCTGAGATGAGGGGGGGGGAGGGAGGTGCTGGGGGGCGGAGGAGAGAATTGAAGGTGTTGTAAAACTGTTTGGGGTTTTGAGACAGGGGAGGATATGAGAGATTAGAAGTAGGTTTGTTTAGCTGCAGCGAGTGTGGTCTTGAAAGTAGTGAGGACTGTTTGAATGTGATGAAGTCCTTGGTGGAGTGGGATCTTTTCCATCTCGCTCAGCAGCCCTGGAAGCTCTCCTCAGTTCTTTGGTCAGGCTGGTGTGCCAGGGCTGTCTGTTGATTTTGTGAGCTTTGGTATGTGTGAGAGGGGCGACTGATTCCAGAGCTGAAGCTATTGTGGTGTTATATAAGACGGCAGCAGCATCCGTATTGTGTAGGGAACTTATGTCTGTAAGAGGTGGAGGGATTCGGACAGTGAGTGTAGATCGAGGTGTTTAGGTTTCTGCGAGGGTGTTGCAAGTTTGTGGGGTGGGGATTTGGACCTGGAGAGGAGAGGGAAGAGAATGTAGTAGGTTGTGGTCAGAAAGAGGAAGAGGTGAGTTAGAGAGGTTAGATAGGGAGCAGAGGCGGGTGAAGATGTGGTCTTGTGTGTGGCCATCTTTGTGAGTGGCTGCAGAAGACCACTGAGTGAAACTGAAGGTGGAAGTGAGGGATAGAAGTTTAGTGGCAGTGAGAGGAAAGTGTCGATGGGGAGTTGAAGTCCACCAAGATGATAGTGGGGATGTCGGTGGAAAGGAAATGAAGTAGCCAGGTGGTGAAGGGTCAAAGAAGGTGGTTGTGGTCCTGGGGGGCGGTAAATGACAGCTAGTTGAAGGTTGGAGGGGAGTAGATGCGTACAGAGTGCACCTCAAGGAAGGGAGGGTAACAGAGGTTGGCAGTGGGATGTGGAGAAGGAGACAGTTATCTGACATGAGAAAACCAGCTCCTCCACCATGCTTGCTGCTGGGACGGAAGTGTGGGAAAGGTGGAATCACCATACGAGAGTGCAGCAGGAGAGGCTGTGTCAGGGGGTGAGCCAGGGTTTCAGTGATGGCGAGGAAGGATAGTTTGTTATTAATAATAAGATCATGGATGAAGGAAAGTTTATTGCAGACAGAGCGAGCGATCCACAGAGCTCCTGTTAGTGGGACTGGAGAAGCTGGGGCCGGGCGAATGGGTATAAGGTTGGAGAGGTTACGGAAATGTGTGATAGAGCGTGGGTGGGAGGTAGAAATGACTGTGGGGATGTGGTGAGGAGGACCAGGATTTGGGAGAGATATCACCAGCATGAGTGGGAGCAGGGGGAGCAGGAGAGGGCATGAAGGGCATGAGGGGGCAGGAGAGGACATAAGGGGATGTCTGTGTTTGGAGAAGAGGATTGTTGTTGAGAAACAGATCTGAGGAAGAGGTGAGATGGATGAAGAGGATTGAAGAAGAGATGAACAGTTCTTTTTTTGGTGTAGGATTAGGGGGGTTAGCAGAAAGTGAAGGATTATAGGGGGTCAGAGTGAAAGTGATCGAAACATTGCTTACAATGACTGTATCCAGGTACCTTCAGTTCACTTCTGGTTCAATTCTGGCTTAATTCAATATCTCGCACTTTTAAAAATACACACTTCTGAAATACACACTGCAGACTGAAGTCTTAGCAGACTTGTGCTAGCAATAAATGTGCTGCAAAGTGCATTCAGCTGTGAAGCACAGAGGAGTGGTCTGTGCTCATCTTGGTCAGACAATTAAGACTGGACCAGATGCATATGATCAAGCCAAAGTAAGCAAAGTCATAAATAACCCTGGGGTAAAGGAGGGATTAGTTGGAACACATACCTGTGAATTCTAGGAGCAGAGGTAAGGAAGGTCGTGTAAATAGCTGTGTTAGAAAGCTGGGTATTGTTCTGTGTGGCTCGGTGTAGATCCTCAGGCGTGGGTATTGTTCTGTCGTGGTCCATGCAGATCCTCAGGCGTGGGTATTGTTCTGTCGTGGCTCCATGCAGATCCTCAGGCGTGGGTATTGTTTCTGTTGGATCCGGTGTAGATCCTCAGGCGTGGTATTGTTCTGTCGTGGCTCCATGCAGATCCTCAGGCGTGGGTATTGTTCTGTCGTGGTCCATGCAAAATCCTCAGGCTGGGTATTGTTCTGTCGTGGATCCGTGTAGATCCTCAGGCGTGGGTATTGTTCTGTCGTGGCTCCATGCAGATCCTCAGGCGTGGTATTGTTCTGTCGTGGATCCGTGTAGATCCTCAGGCGTGGGTATTGTTCTGTCGTGGATCCGTGTAGATCCTCAGGCGTGGGTATTGTTCTGTCGTGGCTCCATGCAGATTTCCCCAGGCGTGGGTTTTTCTGTCGTGGATCCGTGCAGACCCTCAGGGGTGGGTATTGTTCTGTTGTGGATCCATGTAGATCCTCGGCGTGGGTATTGTTCTGTCGTGGATCCGTGTAGATTCTCAGGCGTGGGTATTATTCTGTCGTGCTCCGTGCAGATCCTCAGGGTGGGTTTTTTCTGTTCGTGGTCTGTAATCCTCAGGCGTGGGTATTGTTCTGTTGTGGCTCGTGCAGATCCTCAGGCGTGGGTATTGTTCTGTTGTGGCTCCGTGCAGATCCTCAGGCGTGGGTATGTTCTGTTGTGGCTCCGTGCAGATCCTCAGGCGTGGGTATTATTCTGTTCGTGGCTCCGTGCAGACCCTCAGGCGTGGGTATGTTCTGTTTTGGCTCCGTGCAGATCCTCAGGCGTGGGTATTGTTGTCTGTTGTGCTTCTTGTCGTGCAGATCCTCAGGCGTGGGTGATGTTCTGTTGTTGCTCCGTGCAGATCCTCAGGCGTGGGGTATTTTTCTGTTGTGGCTCCGTGCAGACCCTCAGGCGTGGTATTGTTCTGTGTGGCTCCGTGCAGATCCTCAGGCGTGGGTATTGATTCTGTCGTGGTCCGTGCAGTTCCCGTCGTGGCCGTAGTTCTGTCAGGGGTCGGTGCTGTTCTGTTGTGCTCCGTGCAGATCCTCAGCGGGGTGTGTGTTCTGTTGTTGCTCCGTGCAGACCCTAGGCATGGGTATTGTTCTGTCGTGGGCTCTCCTCGGCAGTTCTGTCGTGGCTCCGTGCAAATCCTCAGGCGTGGGTATTGTTCTGTCGTGGGTCCGTGCAGTTCTGTCGTGGCTCCGTGCAGATCCTCAGGCGTGGGTGCTGTTCGTTGTTGCTCCGTGCAGATCCTAGGCATGGTTGTTCTGTGGGTCCAGTGCAGTTCTGTCGTGGCTCGTGCAGATCCTCAGGCGTGGGTATTGTTCTGTCGTGGGTCCGTGCAGTTCTGTCGTGGCTCCGTGCAGATCCTCAGGCGTGGGTGCTGTTCTGTTGTTGCTCCGTGCAGATCCTCAGGCGTGGGTATGATTCTGTCGTGTCTCCGTGCAGATCCTCAGGTTTGGGTATTGTTCTGTCGTGGGTCCGTGCAGACCCTCAGGTGTTGCTGAATCAATGATCCGCCGGTGGGTTCAGTGATGGAGGACTGCTGCTGTCAGTGTGGACGCCTGGCAGTGGAGATCTCCTGGAAAGACCCAGCTCTCCGGAGTCCATTGTGTCGGGGTTTTACTAGTTGGATATGAGATCTGTCGGTTTATTGTCCCTCTCCATTGTCCCTGGATGAGGCCACATCACTACTGTGTGATTCCACAGATGTTAGAGATATGGAAACCTTGGAGGGCGTTTTAGTGACTTCTTCCTCTTTCCACCTGAGACAGGAGAACTGATGTAAATTAGGGGTTGCAGAGTCCAAGGGGCAAAACTAAACCTGAAACCCGGCTCGTGTCTTCGGTCAGACGGGCCATGTAATGTTTCAGGGTTTCAGTAATTAATTTCTCCAATCTAAGTAGAAGGAAAGAGAAGTGACGGATCTGTACGGACCCTGATTGTAAAGGTTTGAGGGTCGCTTTCTACAACTGTCTTTGGTCACCATATCTGGATTCATAGTCCCCTCTCCACTTGACTCAGGTTCAGCCTTAGATCGCACTGACAATGATTTTTCTATGGAATCGGGGTTCTCACTTTTAACTCTTTGTCATCCTGTTCAAGTATTCGCCATTGATAATTCTCCCCTATCCCAAAGTCATGTCACTTCCGGGGCTGAGAATGTGTGAGAATGGGGGTGCTACACCCCGAATCTCATTCATGGTTCTTCATTCATTGGGTTGGGTTTGGTTGATGAAGCACAATCCCACCATCAATTGGGAGAGTCGCGATGTCAAGTCTTGGGGAATTTCTGTTTTTCCAGTTGTTTATCAAAACCAGGAGACTCGAACTGGGTATATGGGCCACATATAGAAAAAAATGGAACTTAGGGGGCCGCATTCTTTGAAGAACAAAGTGACATTTTTAGTGATACCTTTTTTTTCTACACACCTTTTGAACATTTTTGCCTTGTGTTTTTTTATTTTTTTTTTAGTGCTTACATCGTTATGGATGTGGTGATAACAAATGTTCACTCATATTGTAGTTATGTCCCCATCCAGGTCCCCATATTGTAATCATATCCCCATCCAGGTCCTCATATTGTAATCATATCCCCATCCAGGTCCTCATATTGTAGTCATGTCCCCATCAAAGTCCCCATATTGTAATCATGTCCCCATCCAGGTCCCCATATTGTAGTTATGTCTCCATCCTTGTCTCCTTATTGTAGTTATGTTCCCATATTGTAGTAATGTCTCTATCCAGGTCCCCATGTTGTCTGGAAAGGGGTCATTATGAGGTGCATTATGTGCTCCTGTATGAGGTCCATTGTGGGGTCCTGTATTGGATCCTGTATGAGATCTGGTATGGGGTCCTGTATGAGGCCCATTGTGGGGTCCTGTATTGGATCCTGTATGAGATCTGGTATGCGGTCCTGAATGAGGTGCATTATGTGCTCCTGTATGAGGTCCATTGTGGGTCCGTATTGGATCTTGTATGAGATCTGGTATGGGGTCCTGATGAGGTCCATTGTGGGGTCCTGTATTGGTCCTGTATGAGATCTGGTATGCGGTCCTGAATGAGGTGCATTATGTGCTCCTGTATGAGGTCCATTGTGGGGTCCTGTATTGGATCTTGTATGAGATCTGTATGCGGTCCTGAATGAGGTGCATTATGTGCTCCTGTATGAGGTCCATTGTGGGGTCCTGTATTGGATCTTGTATGAGATCTGGTATGGGGTCCTGAATGAGGTCCATTGTGGGGTCCTGTATTGGATCCTGTATGAGATCTGGTTGCGGTCCTGAATGAGGTGCATTATGTGCTCCTGTATGAGGTCCATTGTGGGGTCCTGTATTGGATCTTGTATGAGATCTGGTATGGGTCCTGTATGAGGCCATTGTGGGGTCCTGTATTGGATCCTGTATGAGATCTGGTATGGGGTCCTGAATGAGGTCCATTGTGGGGTCTTGTTAGGCAGTTGAATGGCGTATTTGAATGCAAACTGTTATGTAGGAAATGTAGGGGAAATAAGGGAGGCCTCTCTAAGCGCAATATTGAGGATTATTGTGACCTGAATGAGGTGAGACGGGAATACTGCACACATTTGTGTGAACAGACACGACTCTGGATGAGCGAATACCCAGTGCTGATCCTTGGTGGTGTCTTGCTGCCAATGTGGTAAACATGGATGAATCCGGATAAGGTTCCAGTGTAGAGTAATGAGTAAACTAAAAAAAACAAGATCCAGGCAATTCCACTCGATGATACCAAGGTTCCAGGATGATTACAAACCAAAAATAGTTTTACTTATATTTCTGGACTTTGGAGTATGGCACTCCAATGTACAAAAAATGTTAGAGAATAGTAAAAATACAATAAAAACGCAATGCATAATGTGAAGACACGGGTGTTATGATTTGGTAGCTGAGGAGAGCAGGCAAAAACGGCAATGCACCAGAGAGGTTGGAATCTACTGGATTGCAGTACCCTGACTAACCACCACAACTAAAAGCAGCCGTGGAGCGTTCCTACGTTGGTCCTAGACGCCTTGTCACAGCCTGAGAGGCTAACTACACCTAAAGATAGAAAGAGGAAAACTATCTGCCCCGGAGCAGATCCCCAAAGAACATAGGAAGCCCCCAAACATGTAATGGCGGTTAGACAAGAGGAAATACTGACACAGACAGAAAATAGTATGAGCAAACGTTGGGGCCCAATCTACCTGGACAGAAAAGGATAGGAAGGACACTTACTGCAATCCAAAAAACCCTAAAAAAAAAGCCAACGCTACTAATTGCAAAAACACCTGAGATCACACGACCTCTACCACCTAAATTAGTTCTCTGGTGTAACAAAACAAAGCCGCAGCCATTGAAAAAAACTGGTAAAGGCAAATGAACAAATAACAGTGGCTCCAGAGGAACCGAAAGGAGCCCAAGCCCCCCGGGAGGGGAAACCTGGCCAACCTCACAGAAATGCAGGGAAAAATGCAAATGGTAAGCACAAAGACAGAAAACAGAAAATATCTTATCTGAGAGCAGGAGAAGAGGCAAGACTCAGCAAGCTTCCAAGTGAACCAGGAAACAACGTTGAGACAAGAACAATTGATCACGGCAACCATGATGGGAGGGAACCTCCCTTATATCCAGCCAGTCTGTAATTCCTGATTGCCAATCCTCATTGAATGGTTCAGCACTGTCTGCAACCACCAAAGGGAGCTTCTGCTCAGAATTCATTTCTAACACATTCACAACACACAGGTGGTCGGTGAGTGCCACAGGTCCGCTAGCCGAAACTGCATGGACCAGGGATTGTCCCACTGAACGCCCGCTCTCCCTTTAACGTGGGCGTAACGCTACTCAGGCAACACAGGGTGAGGGTAACAGTGTGGCAAAGCTTTATTGTACCACAATACAGGTAGATAACACATAGAACAGTCCCAGTACAGGACCCAAGATGGTGTCAAGATCCCGTCTGGGTTGGAGCCGATGTTACTGCAAACACTAGGGGAAGCAGAGGCAGGTAGCGTAGTCAGATGGCAGCCGGAGGTCGGTACACAGGAAAGCAGTGTTGGTAGCAATGGATCAGGCGGATAACGTAGTCAGATGGCCGCCGGAGGTCGGTACACAGGAAAGGCAGTTCGGTAACAGAGGAGCAGGCAGATAACGTAGTCAGGTGGCAGCCGGAGGTCGGTACACAGGAGAGCAGTGTTTGTAGCAATGGATCAGGCGGATAACGTAGTCAGGTGGCAGCCGGAGGTCGGTTCACAGGAGAGCAGTGTTTGTAGCAATGGATCAGGCGGATAACGTAGTCAGGTGGCAGCCGGAGGTCGGTACACAGGAGAGCAGTGTTTGTAGCAATGGATCAGGCGGAGAGCGTAGTCAGAAGGCAGGCCGAGGTCGGTTCACAGGAGAGCAGTGTTTGTAGCAATGGATCAGCAGGAAACGCTTGACTAAAGGCTGGAAGCACAATAATCTCGCAATGACACACCCACAGGGCCAGGTTTATATAGGGTGTGTAATTGGCAATCAGAGGCCCAATCAAGAGAGCACTAGGTGTAGCCAATCAGGAAGAACAGTCAATGGTATCTGGGTTCAGCAAGGAACTTTGCAGCCAGCAGAATAGCTCAGATGGTAGAGCTGCTGGCCAGTGGACAAGAGGTACTGGGTTCGACTCCTGACAGTACTCCCCTCCTTCCAGGATGGCCTCTGGACATCTCAGGAGCTGGCTTATCCAGGTACCTCTGATGAAAGGCTCTTGTTAGTCTAGGAGCATGGACGTTGTCCCTTGGTTCCCATGAATTTTCCTCTGGTCCGTAACCCTTCCACTGCACCAGATACTGCAGTTTACCTCTGAATTTTCGGGAGTCCAGAATCTTATCCACAATGTATTCTTCTTCACCACGGATCCTTTCTGGTGGAGGAGGTGGCTGAATTCTTCCTGGAAACGGGTTTTCACAGAAGGGTTTGAGCAAGGATATGTGAAACACTGGATGAATCTTTAGATTGTTGGGAAGTTTTAAACGAAAAGCAACCTGGTTAATTTTTGCAGAAATTTGAAAAGGTCCAATGAATTTCTGACCCAATTTGGAGGATGGCACATGTGTCTTAAGGTTTTTAGTGGACAGCCAAACTTTGTCTCCAACCTGAAGAGCAGGGGGCACTCTCCGATGTTTATCTGCTGCTTCCTTATATACTTCCTGGGTCTTGAGTAATATCTCTGATAATTCCTTCTGGGATTCCTGTAATTTTGCAAGCCTGTCATTTACAGCAGGAATGGGAGTGTTCACTGGCAGATTAGGGATAAATACTGGATGTACTCCATAATTAGCAAAAAATGGGGTTTGAGATGTAGCGCTATGTATGGAGTTGTTGTAGGAAAACTCTGCTGTTGGTAAATAGTCCACCCAGTCATCCTGAAGATAGGAAATGAAGCAACGGAGGTATTGCTCCAAAGTCTGGTTCGTTCTCTCCGACTGGCCATTGGACTGAGGATGGAAAGCGGTAGAAAGATTCACCGTGACTCCAAGGCTGTACAGAAACTCTTCCAAAATTTTGACGTAAACTGAACGCCTCTGTCAGACACCACGCTGTCAGGAATTCCATGTAACCTGAATACCTCTTTGATCATCAGTTCTGCAGTTTTTTTCAGCAGTAGGAATTCCTTCAGTTGGAATAAAGTGGGCCATTTTGTGAGTCGGTCCACTATGACAAGGATGACGGTCATCTGTTTGGAAGGGGGTAGTTCCACAATAAAATCCATGGAAATAGATCCCAAGGCCTGGATGGAACTGGGAGTGGTTGCAAGAGTCCTAGGGGAGACGATCGTGGGGTCTTGTTTCGTGCGCATGTTAAACAGGTTGAAACATATTTCCTCACGTCCTTCCTACAATTAGGCCACCAAAAGAAACGAAGTAGTAAGTCTTGTGTTTTTGCAACTCCAGGATGTCCTGCCAGTTTAGAATCATGGACACTTTTGAGGACTTCAAGGCGAGAAGATTCAGGTACATATATTTTGTGTTTCTGCATCCAAAACCCCTCTTTGAATGAAAGATCGACGTCTTCGAAGGATGGTTAAGGAAAGAGTCCTCTTGATATCCATCTTTAATTCTATTACATAGTCCTCTAGAGTGCATATTCCCAAAAAATTTTTAGGGCCTAGAATTGTATCATCATTACTAGACCTCTCCTGAGTTCCGAACACATCTGGACAGGGCGTCACCCTTTGCCATTTCTTGAACCAGGCCGGTAAGAAATTATAAAATTGAATCTTGAGAAAAATAAGGCCCATCGTGCTTGTCTTGCAGACAATCTTTTTGCTGTACGGAGGAATTCAAGATTCTTGTGGTCCGTGAGGACAGTCACAGGGTGATTGGCACCTTCCAAAAGATGTCTCCATTCGGAGAAGGCAACTTTAATGGCTAACAGTTCTTTATTACCGATGTCGTAGTTCTTTTCTGCAGATGACATGGTGTGGGAAAGAAACGCACATGGTGAAGTTGCATCTTGTCCCAACTCGCTGAGACAGAATGGCTCCACTGCAGAGTCCGAGGCGTCCACTTCGACAGTAAATGGCAATTCAGGATTTGGGTGTACTAACAATGGAGCAGACGTAAAAAGAGTTTTCAATTTGTCAAAAGCCTCCTGTGCCTCCGGAGACCAGAAAAATGCTTTGGTCTTTTTTGTTAGTGTAGTAATTGGTAGTATGATCCGTGAAAAGTTCTTTATAAATTTTCGGTAAAAATTTGCAAATCCTATGAAACGCTGGACGTCTTTTAAATTTCTTGGAACAGGCCAGTCCACTACAGCATTGATTTTGCCGGGATCCATGCTCAGACCTTCTGGGAGATGATATATCCCAGAATTGGATACTGGTTTGTTCAAACTCACATTTTTCAAGTTTAATGTAAAGATGGTTCTCCTGTAGTCGTTCCAAGACTAACTGGACGTGCCTGCGATGCTCTTCCAAGGTGTCTGAAAATATAAGAATGTCATCGAGATAAGCCACAACGAATTGGTCCAAGAAATCTCGAAATACATCATTAATAAAATGTTGAAAGGTGGCTGGGGCATTGCTAAGACCAAAGGTCATAACCAGAGATTCAAAATGTCCATATCTCGTTCTGAAGGCGGTCTTCCACTCATCTCCTGGGCGAATCCGTATGAGGTTGTAAGCCCCTCTAAGATCCAGCTTCGTAAAGATTTTCGCAGAACGGAGTCTCTCAAATAGTTCAGGAATCAAGGGTAGCGGGTAGCGATTCTTGACAGTGATATTATTCATCTCTCTGTAGTCAATACATGGCCGCAGAGTGGAGTCTTTCTTTTCAACAAAGAACAGGGGTGCCCAGCTGGAGATGTGGAAGGTCGAATAAAGCCTTTCTCTAAATTTTCATCCAGGAACTTTCTTAATACCTTCAATTCAGGTTCGGAAAGATTGTAAATCCGTCCAAATGGAATGGTTGCTCCTGGCAGCAATTCAATGGGACAGTCGTAAGGACGGTGAGGAGGTAATTGATCTGCTTTCTTCTTACTGCAGACATCAGAGAACTGCTGATATTGAGGTGGTAGTTTCTCTTCCTTCTCATGCGAAATCTCAGAGATTTGGACTTGTTGGAGAACAGGGGGTTCCTTATGACAATTATTCTTACAGTAGTCAGATGGAAAGGTGATGGTCCTTGATGCCCAGTTGATAGAAGGGTTATGGACTGAAAACCAGGGGATCCCTAGGATAACGGAAATTTCGGAGATGAAATAAGGTGGAAACTGACAGCTTCATGATGATCCGGTTCGATACAAATCCCAGTTCGATTGTCTCATGCGTGACAGGTCCAGAAGACAAGGGTGATCCATCCACCGTTTCCATTTCAATTGGTGTGGATTTGGTCCTACTGGAAATATTGTTATCACGTGTAAATTTTAAGTCCATAAAATTCCCTCCTGCTCCCGAATCCAACAGGGCAGAGCATTGTATTTTTTGGGTGCCCATTACAACCTGAATGGGGATTACAAAATGAGATGATGTAGTATGTATTTTGTCTATTTCTGGCGTTACTGATGAGATAGTCTGCAAGATGGAATCCGACTGCTGAGAAAGGTCCATATTGCTGGCAGACCTGTTGTTGGTAAAGGCTATAGTCCTTTTGTTAGGACAGTTGATGGCATAGTGTCCAGGGTCCCCACAATAGAGGCAGAGATGTTCTGCACGTCGCCTCTCCTTCTCCTGTGCAGAGAGTGGTCTTCGGATGACGTCGATCTGCATCGGTTCAGACACGCCTTGCGTCTTTTCTTGGTGGTCCGATGCTGAAAATGAGAAGCCAGGGCTATTCCCAAGTGCTTGCAGTCTCTCCTTTCTCCTTTCAGTAAGTCTCTGGTCAATCGGATACATAGTTGAATAAAGTCCTCCAACTGGTCAGGGGTCTCAACCCTGGCAAGCTCGTCTTTCACTGGTTCTGATAACCCTCGTCGAAATTGACTTCTCTGGGCCGCTGGATTCCAGGTGGTGTCGGCCACCAGCGACGGAACTCCGATGTGTATTCCGCAACAGAGCGACGTCCTTGGCGCAAATTATGTAATTTGGTTTCTGCTGTGGCACAGCGGTTTGGGTCATCAAAAACTTGATTCATAGCTGCGGTGAAGGCTTCCAGGTCATTAAGGAGGTCATAGTCCTTTTCTACATAAGGTGAAGCCCAAGCAAGAGCTTCATCCGTCAGGAGATTTATCATGAAAAAAACTTTCTTCCTCTCACTGGTAAAGGGAGCAGGTTGCATCTGGAAGTATATGCGGCATTGATTGAGGAATCCTCGGCACTGCTTGCGATCCCCACTGAACTTTGCAGGCAGCGGCAGCCGCGCGTTTGATTCGGACCCTGAATTGCGCACGTCCAGAAGTTGTTTTTGTAGCTCAATTACTTCCTGTTGTAGACCCGTGAAATCAGTTTGTAACTTGGCATATTTTCCTTGAGAGTCAGTACAAAAACTTTGAAGCTCCGTAACTTGCCGCCTCAGGGTGTTCACAGCGGACTCCATTTTGGCGCGAGATTATTCTGTCAGGATCCCGTCTGGGTTGGAGCCGATGTTACTGCAAACACTAGGGGAAGCAGAGGCAGGTAGCGTAGTCAGATGGCAGCCGGAGGTCGGTACACAGGAAAGGCAGTTCGGTAACAGAGGAGCAGGCAGATAACGTAGTCAGGTGGCAGCCGGAGGTCGGTACACAGGAGAGCAGTGTTTGTAGCAATGGATCAGGCGGATAACGTAGTCAGGTGGCAGCCGGAGGTCGGTACACAGGAGAGCAGTGTTTGTAGCAATGGATCAGGCGGAGAGCGTAGTCAGAAGGCAGGCCGAGGTCGGTTCACAGGAGAGCAGTGTTTGTAGCAATGGATCAGCAGGAAACGCTTGACTAAAGGCTTGGAGCTCAATAATCTCGCAATGACACACCCACAGGGCCAGGTTTATATAGGGTGTGTAATTGGCAATCAGAGGCCCAATCAAAAGAGCACTAGGTGTAGCCAATCAGGAAGAACAGTCAATGGTATCTGGGTTCAGCAAGGAACTTTGCAGCCAGCAGAATAGCTCAGATGGTAGAGCTGCTGGCCAGTGGACAAGAGGTACTGGGTTCGACTCCTGACAGATGGTGACATTACAGGGTCTCACCCTTCCGCTTACCCGCCGGGATAATGGCAGCTGTTACGTCAGAGCTCCCAGGGTCGCTATTCCACCTGTCATATACACAGAGAGAGGAGGTAACGACAAGCGTAGGGAGATGACGGTCCATTGAGTCCATACAACGTACAAGGCCAGTTGACACGAGAGTCACAACCTGGCTTATTCAAACATCTCCATGGAGCCAGGTGACCAGCAGGTCCCAATCCTGGCTTTCTCCAAACATCTCCATGGTTCAGTGATGGTCAGTGGAGCAGATCTGTGTTCTACTGACCAGTGCCAAAAACTCCTAGGTTGTTTCCTGTAGAATGATAGATCCGTGTCTCTCATGATGGATCCATGATATTGGCTGCTGTCCTGTCGCTGGTCCTTTTGGATATATGTGTCTTGGCAGAATCTCTGGCTGTCTCTCTGTCTCTGAGTCTCTTTATTCGGAGACATGTCACCTATTTTTATATTTAACAAGTGTCCTTCAGTCCAGCATCAAGATAAGGGGAACAGTGGTGATGAGATCAAATAGCATCACTTGATTATTTACTGTATTTGCACATTCTTTCACTCTCTTCTTTTGGAGTCAACAATCTGACTCCATAACACAATGCACAATTAGCTTATCAGCAAACATCACTAGTCATCAAAGATAAGAGCATACTATGTTATATGGAATATCAGCTATAAGTCACTATTCCAGGCTTACACAAGAAAAAGTCTAGATAACGGCACATTCTTCTTGGTTTGCTAAAAATAGTTGTCTGGGTAGTTAAGATATAATCCGGTTTGTTCACAGTTTCAGCTATCCAGCCTTCATTAGGTGTATCACAACGCCAAAGTTCCAAATTTCAGAGATAAAAATACATTTTTTTTACAAATATCCTGGATCCTTTGTATCGGTGAGAGGAAGCGCCTAGATGTTGGTATCAGTATGTGTGTTTCTTCTGCAGTACAGTAAACTTTCCTCTCTGTCCACTGTTGTGTCTGCTGATGACCTGCTCCACCGCTCCCCACTGACACCCACTTTCCCACCTGGGTGCCGACTGTGCAGGGTGCACAATGCATGACCAGATTAATACCGCTGGAGAAGTTTTTGTTTGTTGTTTTTTCTGTGGTTTGATTAATTATATAAAGTTGAACACTCCCTTTTTTACCATGAGAGATGCTAGAATCAGGCATTTACAATGGTCACATTCTGTAATGTGAAGCGGAGCGTTTGACCAGTAGATGTTGTGGTGTATAAATGGCTTACCAGTTTTGGAAATTCTTTGTCCCCTGGATACAGTTTGCTTACCTCCTCTCCCGGGTTCAGGGCTGAGTCTTTGCTGTTGCTCCGGTGGTCTGTTGTCCGCAGTTCTGACGTCATGTTGACAGTGCTGCCGCCTCAGCTGCTCGTGACATCAATTTGGGCTCCGTTATTGGCTGCAGTGGTGATACGAGCTGTTGATGTGACTGTAAGGAGGTGGACAAGAGACGAGTACAGCCTGAGTAACCGCAAGCGAAAAACCGCATCTGCTGGTCAAAGGTGAAAATAAAGAATGAATTATAGAAGTAGGAACCTCAAGAGTGGAAATGCATGTTCCCAGGGCCAAGAAAGGCGGCGTTGGTGCCAGACCCTGTGCCAGGCAGGTTGTGTGGCTGCAAGGTGAGCTTTCAGCCACCATCACCACAGAAGTGTTCGAGAGCGGTCAGAAGCCTGAGCTGTGAGGAAGACTGTGACCAGTGCAGTAGAAGACTGTGACCAGTGCCAGAAAAGACTGTGACCAGTGCCAGAAGAAGACTGTGACCAGTGCCAGTAGAAGACTGTGACCAGTGCTAGATGTACCAGTGCAGAAGACTGTGACCAGTGCCAGAAGAAGATGTGACCAGTGCCAGAAGAAGACTGTGACCAGTGCCAGAAGAAAACTGTGACCAGTGCCAGAAGAAGACTGTGACCAGTGCCAGAAGAAGACTGTGACCAGTGCCAGTAGAAGACTGTGACCAGTGCCAGTAGAAGACTGTGACCAGTTGACCAGTGCCAGTAGAAGACCATAAGCAGCGCCAGTAGATTAAGATAAAACTCGGCACTCAACTTAGGGTTAGTACAGTCATGGCC
Source organism: Oophaga sylvatica (assembly GCA_033576555.1). NCBI lineage: Eukaryota > Metazoa > Chordata > Amphibia > Anura > Dendrobatidae > Oophaga > Oophaga sylvatica. Next base: position 36,033 of record JARQOD010002511.1, read on the forward strand.
AAAAGTTTTGAGAATGACACAAATATTCTATTTTCACATGATCTGCTGCCCTCTGGTTTTTATGTGTGTTTGACAGATGTTTTTATCACAGACAGAAATATAATAATTGCAAACATATGAGTAAAAAAGCTTATATTGATAGTTAGAATGAGTTAATGCAGCAAGTCAATATTTGCAGTGTTGACCCTTCTTCTTCAGGACCTCTGCAATTCTCCCTGGCATGCTCTCAATCAACTTCTGGACCAAATCCTGACTGATAGCAGTCCATTCTTGCACAAACAATGCTTTCATTTTGTCAGAATTTTTAGGTTTTTGTTTGTCCACCCGTCTCTTGATGATTGACCACAAGTTCTCAATGGGATTAAGATCTGGGGAGTTTCCAGGCCATGGACCCAAAATCTCTATGTTTTGTTCCCTGAGCCATTTAGTTATCACCTTTGCTTTATGGCAAGGTGCTCCATCATGCTGGAAAAGGCATTGTTGATCGCCAAACTGCTCTTGCAGGGTTGGGAGAAGTTGCTCTTGGAGGACATTCTGGTACCATTCTTTATTCATGGCTGTGTTTTTAGGCAAGACTGTGAGAGAGCCGATTCCCTTGGCTGAGAAGCAACCCCACACATGAATGGTTTCAGGATGCTTAACAGTTGGCATGAGACAAGACTGGTGGTAGCGCTCACCTTGTCTTCTCCGAATGAGGCGTTTTCCTGATCTCCCAAACAATCGAAAAGGGGATTCATCAGAGAAAATAACTTTACCCCAGTCCTCAGCAGTCCACTGCCTGTACCTTTTGTAGAATATCAGTCTGTCCATGATGTTTTTTCTGGAGAGAAGTGGCTTCTTTGCTGCCCTCCTTGAGACCAGGCCTTGCTCCAAGAGTCTCCGCCTCACAGTGCGTGCAGATGCACTCACACCTGCCTGCTGCCATTCCTGAGCAAGCTCTGCACTGCTGGTAGCCCGATCCCACAGCTGAAACACTTTTAAGAGACGGTCCTGGCGCTTGCTGGTCTTTCTTGGGCGCTCTGAAGCCTTTTTGGCAACAATGGAACCTCTCTCCTTGAAGTTCTTGATGATGCGATAGATTGTTGACTGAGGTGCAATCTTTCTAGCTGCGATAACCCTTCCCTTTTTGTGCATTGCAATGATGACTGCACGTGTTTCTTTAGAGATAACCATGGTTAACAGAAGAGAAAACAATGATGCCAAGCACCAGCCTCCTTTTAAAGTGTCCAGTGGTGTCATTCTTACTTAATCATGACAGATTGATCTCCAGCCATGTCCTCATCAACACCCACACCTGTGTTACTGGAGCAATCACTGAAAAGAGGTTAGCTGGTCCTTTTAAGGCAGGGCTGCAATGATGTTGAAATGTGTTTTGGGGGATAAAGTTCATTTTCTAGCCAAATATTGACTTTACAAGTAATTGCTGTTAAGCTGATCACTCTTTATAACATTCTGGAGTAAATGCAAATTGCCATTAGAAAAAGTGAAGCAGTAGACTTTGTAAAAATTATTATTTGTGTCATTCTCAAAACTTTTGGCCATGACTGTAGTATGTATTTAATGGAGTCCACGGTAATGATGAAACGTTTCGGTCTTAACACTCAGACCTTCATCAGTCACTACATAAAGTAAAGACAATAATACAGACAAAAAACAAGCAAAAGTATATACAAGGAAAATGGTCAGTGGAAGCAAAATTCTTATGTGGAAAAGAGCTTAAACTCAAAACTAGTTGCAGTTCAGATTTAAGAGCGTAGATGTACGGTTCAGGGTGTGGTCTGGGGCCACGCTGCAGGAATGGAAACAGCCAGTGTGACGAGCTCACTGTATACCCAGTGACTTGCATATCTAGGACTTGCGGCCTAGCGGTAAACGCCGGTGACCCCCGCTAGGGCCAGTGTAACGATTAGGCCGGGGTCACACTTGCGACTGTGATGCGAGACACTCTCATCAATACCCGGCACTGCCGCCGGCACTCGGACCGGAGTGTGCGGCTGCATAGAAATACATGAGACTACGATGGGGACAGGCCTAGTGCTGAGAGTTACGCTGAGACATAAAGGCATTAATAGTTGTGTAACTGCTACATCACAATGCGAACAGTATAAATAGACCGCTACTCAGATATTGGATCTAGTCGCACCGCTGTGTTCTGATAGTCGTCACCCGCTGGACTCTCCTGTCACCCGCCATATACTGCACACTTGTGTATATATACTTGGAGATCGGTTTTCTTTCTGTGTTGGCTCAGTAGCGCTGTCTCCTCATTGTCTGCATCCCGTCCCCGCTGCATGCAGAACATGGAGACCAGGGCAGTGGCGGGGAGGCGGCCCTGGACCTGGGGGGGGGGTATTTTTGGTATTTTACAGCATTTGGGTTTCACTTTCCTGAAAGTGGACAACCTCTTTAACCCCTAATTTCCTGGAATATTGATTGGTGTGCCATTGTTTTTTGTTTTGCTCAATATAAAAATGAGCCTTAATTGCAAAAACCTGAGTAACGACTATGTTTGACACCTCGAGTGCCCATGGGTCCTGTGCAGGGTTCTATGTGTGTTCCTGTGTGGGTGGTTTTATGTGGGATTCTATGTGGGGTCCTGTGGGTGTGACGGATTGCATAGGGGAAGGGGGTGTCGACTTCGCTCACCTCAGGGAAGGGGAGAGAAGGACCCAGCAGGGATCAGCTCTCTGGCACCACCACTTGCCCCAGGTCAGTCAGTGAACTGCACCAAGGGCAAATAGTCACCAGAAAGGATTCCCTTATAGGTACGAGCTATTGAGGCGCTCCCAGTGAGGGGGGATATATATCACCAGTCCAGGCTGGGGATATTATTATAATATATATATATATTATATATATAATAAATAAAAAACTCCCGGCCGTCACTGCGAGAGTTCCTCACTAACACGGTACAGTATGCCACAAGTTCCTCGTTTGAAATAAGCCCCGTCCGACAACAGGCTTATATCAGGTCAGAAACCAACCCGGGTAGTATATAATATAAACAACTAAACTAAAAGAGCAGCCCAAGATTAATTTTATATTTAATCGCCGAAAAGGCGCACTAGAAATATACAGGCATATATTTACAGAACAATATACAGGTATACAGTCAAGAGTGTAGTACAAAGGTAGGGTATAGATAGGTTGCAATTACTGTTATGTAGCATGTGACCACAGGGATGCGCTGATGAATCACAGGTCCAAATCTTAGTTACAGGCTTTAATGTCAGCGTCAGGGAATGGATCCTCCTGCCCGTAGAAAACCTAATTCCAAAATGAGGGGCTGCCTTATATCTCCTAGGCTGCTCCCTACCACACTCTGTGCCCACCCTTGGGCTTGTGCAGCCTCTCTCCCCCCATATCTGACGGTATGATTTTCTGTGCAGAACCGAGGAGGCTCATAACTTTCCGCCTGAATCTCTGAATAGAATGACAGCGGTACCACTGGATTCTGCTGGATTTTATCTAGGGACTAAATATGTCTACCATATGTAATTCCTGGTAGCTATGCTTTGTAACTCAATAACGCAGAGTGCTACAGGTGGCTGCTGGGCACAGGCGTGTGGGGAAAGGAATGCTGATTCTGATTATGTGCTGTGCTAGTCTCAGAGATAGTGCATTCTGTTATTATAGGTCATTTTCCAGATTCAATACCTCAGAGCCTTGCTGTGACCTATAGTGCCACAATGTCTTCATGTGTTTGAGTCGGACAAAGGAATCCAGTTTGGCTGTAGCTGCAGGAGAGTTCACACCCTTGTGTTAACTGCTGGGCACAGAGCTTCAAAGAGCTTGTTCCTGGAGTTTAATTAAAGGAAAACATTGCATGGCTTTTTATGGCCTTGGGGATGCATGCCAAGGGAGGAGGCTGAGTGGTCTGAAGCAAGTATTTTTGGGCCAAACTTTCTTGATGGGGAATTCTATCAGAAATCAAAATTATATAATTTAGATATTATTTTCCCATATCTCACAGTGGGGTACTGTGCAGGGTCCTATGTTGGGTCCTATGTGGGGTTCTGTGCAGAGTCTTGTGTGGGGTCCTGTGCGCAGTCCTATGTAGGGTTCTATGCAAGGTCATATATGGTGTTGTATGTGGGGTCCTGTGCAAGGTCATATGTTGGGTCCAATGCGAGATCCTATATGGGTTTCATGTGCAGGGTCCTATGTGGTGTCGTATGTGGGGTATTGTGCAGGGTTCTATCTGGGATCCTGTGTGGGGTCATGTGTAGGGTCCTCTTTGGGGTCCTTTGTGGGGTTCTCTGTGGGGATTCTTTGCAAAGTCCTCTGTGTGTTACTGTGTGGGTTCATCTGTGGGGTCCTGTGTGGCGTTTTGTGCAGGGTCCTATGTGGTGTCGTATGTGGGGTCTTGTGCAGGGTTCTATCTGGGATCCTGTGTGGGGTCATGTTTAGGGTCCTATGTGGGGTTCTCTGTGGGGGTTCTTTGCAAAGTCCTATGTGTGTTCCTGTGTGTTTGATCTGTGGGGTCCTGTGTGGCATTTTTTTTGGAGTCCTTTGTATGGTCCTATGTGGGGTCCTGTGCAGGGTTCTATGTGTGTTCCTGTGTGAGTGGTTTTATGTGGGATTCTATGTGGAGTCCTGTGCGGGGTCCCATGTAGTGGGTGTGACGGATTACATAGGGGAAGGGGGTGTCGACTTCGCTCACCTCAGGGAAGGGGAGAGAAGGACCCAGCAGGGATCAGCTCTCTGGCACCACCACTTGCCCAGGTCAGTCAGTGAACTGCACCAAGGGCAAATAGTCACCAGAAAGGATTCCCTTATAGGTACGAGCTATTGAGGCGCTCCCAGTGAGGGGGGATATATATCACCAGTCCAGGCTGGGGTATATATTTTATATATATATATAATATATATAAAAAACTCCCGGCCGTCACTGCGAGAGTTCCTCACTAACACGGTACAGTATGCCACAAGTTCCTCGTTTGAAATAAGCCCCGTCCGACAACAGGCTTATATCAGGTCAGAAACCAACCCGGGGAGTATATAATATAAACAACCGAGCGTGCGGACGTGGGGATTCGTGTATCGAACTAAAAGAGCAGCCCAAGATTAATTTTATATTTAATCGCCGAAAAGGCGCACTAGAAATATACAGGCATATATTTACAGAAAAATATACAGGTATACAGTCAAGAGTGTAGTACAAAGGTAGGGTATAGATAGGTTGCAATTACTGTTATGTAGCATGTGACCACAGGGATGCGCTGATGGATCACAGGTCCAAATCTTAGTTACAGGCTTTAATGTCAGCGTCAGGGAACGGATCCTCCTGCCAGTAGAAAACCTAATTCCAAATGAGGGGCTGCCTTATATCTCCTAGGCTGCTCCCTACCACACTTTGCGCCCACCCTTGGGCTTGTGCAGCCTCTCTCCCCCCATATCTGACGGTATGATTTTCTGTACAGAACCGAGGAGGCTCATAACTTTTCGCCTGAATCTCTGAATAGAATGACAGCGGTACCACTGGATTCTGCTGGATTTTATCTAGGGACTAAATATGTCTACCATATGTAATTCCTGGTAGCTATGCTTTGTAACTCAATAACGCAGAGTGCTACAGGTGGCTGCTGGGCACAGGCGTGTGGGGAAAGGAATGCTGATTCTGATTATGTGCTGTGCTAGTCTCAGAGATAGTGCATTCTGTTATTATAGGTCATTTTCCAGATTCAATACTACAGAGCCTTGCTGTGACCTATAGTGCCACAATGTCTTCATGTGTTTGAGTCGGACAAAGGAATCCAGTTTGGCTGTAGCTGCAGGAGAGTTCACACCCTTGTGTTAACTGCTGGGCACAGAGCTTCAAAGAGCTTGTTCCTGGAGTTTAATTAAAGGAAAACATTGCATGGCTTTTTATGGCCTTGGGGATGCATGCCAAGGGAGGAGGCTGAGTGGTCTGAAGCAAGTATTTTTGGGCCAAACTTTCTTGATGGGGAATTCTATCAGAAATCAAAATTATATAATTTAGATATTATTTTCCCATATCTCACAGTGGGGTACTGTGCAGGGTCCTATGTTGGGTCCTATGTGGGGTTCTGTGCAGAGTCTTGTGTGGGGTCCTGTGCGCAGTCCTATGTAGGGTTCTATGCAAGGTCATATATGGTGTTGTATGTGGGGTCCTGTGCAAGGTCATATGTTGGGTCCAATGCGAGATCCTATATGGGTTCATGTGCAGGGTCCTATGTGGTGTCATATGTGGGGTTGTCAGGATCCCGTCTGGGTTGGAGCCGATGTTACTTTAAACACTAGGGGAAGCAGAGGCAGGTAACGTAGTCAGGTGGCAGCCGGAGATCGGTACACAGGAAAGGCAGTGTTTGTAGCAGAGGAGCAGGCAGATAACGTAGTCAGGTGGCAGCCGGAGGTCGGTACACAGGAAAGGCAGTTCGGTAGCAGAGGAGCAGGCAGATAACGTAGTCAGGTGGCAGCCGGAGGTCGGTACACAGGAAAGGCAGTTCGGTAGCAGAGGAGCAGGCAGATAACGTAGTCAGGTGGCAGGCCGAGGTCAGTTCACAGGAGAGCAGTGTTTGTAGCAGCAGGAACAGCAGGAGAAAGAGCTTGACGAAAGGCTGGAAGCACAATAATCTCGCAATGACACACCCACAGGGCCAGGTTTATATAGGGTGTGTAATTGGCAATCAGAGGCCCAATCAAGAGAGCACTAGGTGTAGCCAATCAGGAAGAACAGTCAATGGTATCTGGGTTCAGCAAGGAACTTTGCAGCCAGCAGAATAGCTCAGATGGTAGAGCTGCTGGCCAGTGGACAAGAGGTACTGGGTTCGACTCCTGACAGTACTCCCCTCCTTCCAGGATGGCCTCTGGACATCTCAGGAGCTGGCTTATCAGGGTACCTCTGATGAAAGGCTCTTGTTAGTCTAGGAGCATGGACGTTGTCCCTTGGTTCCCATGAATTTTCCTCTGGTCCATAATCCTTCCACTGCACCAGATACTGCAGTTTACCTCTGAATTTTCGGGAGTCCAGAATCTTATCCACAATGTATTCTTCTTCACCACGGATCCTTTCTGGTGGAGGAGGTGGCTGAATTCTTCCTGGAAACGGGTTTTCACAGAAGGGTTTGAGCAAGGATATGTGAAACACTGGATGAATCTTTAGATTGTTGGGAAGTTTTAAACGAAAAGCAACCTGGTTAATTTTTGCAGAAATTTGAAAAGGTCCAATGAATTTCTGACCCAATTTGGAGGATGGCACATGTGTCTTAAGGTTTTTAGTGGACAGCCAAACTTTGTCTCCAACCTGAAGAGCAGGGGGCACTCTCCGATGTTTATCTGCTGCTTCTTTATATACTTCCTGGGTCTTGAGTAATATCTCTGATAATTCCTTCTGGGATTCCTGTAATTTTGCAAGCCTGTCATTAACAGCAGGAATGGGAGTGTTCACTGGCAGATTAGGAATAAATACTGGATGTACTCCATAATTAGCAAAAAATGGGGTTTGAGATGTAGCGCTATGTATGGAGCTGTTGTAGGCAAACTCTGCTGTTGGTAAATAGTCCACCCAGTCATCCTGAAGATAGGAAATGAAGCAACGGAGGTATTGCTCCAAAGTCTGGTTCGTTCTCTCCGTCTGGCCATTGGACTGAGGATGGAAAGCGGTAGAAAGATTCACCGTGACTCCCAAGGCTGTACAGAAACTCTTCCAAAATTTTGATGTAAACTGAACGCCTCTGTCAGACACCACGCTGTCAGGAATTCCATGTAACCTGAATACCTCTTTGATCATCAGTTCTGCAGTTTTTTCAGCAGTAGGAATTCCTTCAGTTGGAATAAAGTGGGCCATTTTTGTGAGTCGGTCCACTATGACAAGGATGACGGTCATCTGTTTGGAAGGGGGTAGTTCCACAATAAAATCCATGGAAATAGATCCCCAAGGCCTGGATGGAACTGGGAGTGGTTGCAAGAGTCCTAGAGGAGACGATCGTGGGGTCTTGTTTCGTGCGCATGTTAAACAGGTTGAAACATATTTCCTCACGTCCTTCCTACAATTAGGCCACCAAAAGAAACGAAGTAGTAAGTCTTGTGTTTTTGCAACTCCAGGATGTCCTGCCAGTTTAGAATCATGGACACTTTTGAGGACTTCAAGGCGAGAAGATTCAGGTACATATATTTGGTGTTTCTGCATCCAAAACCCCTCTTTGAATGAAATATCGACGTCTTCCGAAGGATGGTTAAGGAAAGAGTCCTCTTGATATCCATCTTTAATTCTATTACATAGTCCTCTAGAGTGCAATATTCCCAAAAAATTTTTAGGGCCTAGAATTGTATCGTCATTACTAGACCTCTCCTGAGGTTCCGAACACATCCTGGACAGGGCGTCAGCCTTGCCATTTCTTGAACCAGGCCGGTAAGAGATTATAAAATTGAATCTTGAGAAAAATAAGGCCCATCGTGCTTGTCTTGCAGACAATCTTTTTGCTGTACGGAGGAATTCAAGATTCTTGTGGTCCGTGAGGACAGTCACAGGGTGATTAGCGCCTTCCAGAAGATGTCTCCACTCGGAGAAGGCAACTTTAATGGCTAACAGTTCTTTATTACCAATGTCGTAGTTCTTTTCTGCAGATGACATGGTGTGGGAAAGAAACGCACATGGGTGAAGTTGCATCTTGTCCCCAACTCGCTGAGACAGAATGGCTCCCACTGCAGAGTCCGAGGCGTCCACTTCGACAGTAAATGGCAATTCAGGATTTGGGTGTACTAACAATGGAGCAGAAGTAAAAAGAGTTTTCAACTTGTCAAAAGCCTCCTGTGCCTCTGGAGACCAGAAAAATACTTTGGTCTTTTTTGTTAGTGTAGTAATTGGTAGTATGATCCGTGAAAAGTTCTTTATAAATTTTCGGTAAAAATTTGCAAATCCTATGAAACGCTGGACGTCTTTTAAATTTCTTGGAACAGGCCAGTCCACTACAGCATTGATTTTGCCGGGATCCATGCTCAGACCTTCTGGGGAGATGATATATCCCAGAAATTGGATACTGGTTTGTTCAAACTCACATTTTTCAAGTTTAATGTAGAGATGGTTCTCCTGTAGTCGTTCCAAGACTAACTGGACGTGCCTGCGATGCTCTTCCAAGGTGTCTGAAAATATAAGAATGTCATCGAGATAAGCCACAACGAATTGGTCCAAGAAATCTCGAAATACATCATTAATAAAATGTTGAAAGGTGGCTGGGGCATTGCTAAGGCCAAAGGTCATAACAAGAGATTCAAAATGTCCATATCTCGTTCTGAAGGCGGTCTTCCACTCATCTCCTGGGCGAATCCGTATGAGGTTGTAAGCCCCTCTAAGATCCAGCTTCGTAAAGATTTTCGCAGAATGGAGTCTCTCAAATAGTTCAGGAATCAAGGGTAGCGGGTAGCGATTCTTGACAGTGATATTATTCATCTCTCTGTAGTCAATACATGGCCGCAGAGTGGAGTCTTTCTTTTCAACAAAGAACAGGGGTGCCCCAGCTGGAGATGTGGAAGGTCGAATAAAGCCTTTCTCTAAATTTTCATCCAGGAACTTTCTTAATACCTTCAATTCAGGTTCGGAAAGATTGTAAATCCGTCCAAATGGAATGGTTGCTCCTGGCAGCAATTCAATGGGACAGTCGTAAGGACGGTGAGGAGGTAATTGATCTGCTTTCTTCTTACTGCAGACATCAGAGAACTGCTGATATTGAGGTGGTAGTTTCTCTTCCTTCTCATGCGAAATCTCAGAGATTTGGACTTGTTGGAGAACAGGGGGTTCCTTATGACAATTATTCTTACAGTAGTCAGATGGAAAGGTGATGGTCCTTGATGCCCAGTTGATAGAAGGGTTATGGACTGAAAACCAGGGGATCCCTAGAATAACCGGAAATTTCGGAGATGAAATAAGGTGGAAACTGACAGCTTCATGATGATCCGGGTCGATACAAATCTCCAGTTCGATTGTCTCATGCGTGACAGGTCCAGAAGACAAAGGGGATCCATCCACAGTTTCCATTTCAATTGGTGTGGATTTGGTCCTACTGGAAATATTATTATCACGTGTAAATTTTAAGTCCATAAAATTTCCTCCTGCTCCCGAATCCAACAGGGCAGAGCATTGTATTTTTTGGGTGCCCATTACAACCTGAATGGGGATTACAAAATGAGATGATGTAGTATGTATTTTGTCTATTTCTGGCGTTACTGATGAGATAGTCTGCAAGATGGAATCCGACTGCTGAGAAAGGTCCGTATTGCTGGCAGACCTGTTGTTGGTAAAGGCTATAGTCCTTTTGTTAGGACAGTTGATGGCATAGTGTCCAGGGTCCCCACAATAGAGGCAGAGATGTTCTGCACGTCGCCTCTCCTTCTCCTGTGCAGAGAGTGGTCTTCGGATGACGTCGATCTGCATCGGTTCAGACACGCCTTGCGTCTTTTCTTGGTGGTCTGATGCTGAAAATGAGAAGCCAGGGCTATTCCCAAGTGCTCGCAGTCTCTCCTTTCTCCTTTCAGTAAGTCTCTGGTCAATCCGGATACATAGTTGAATAAAGTCCTCCAACTGGTCAGGGGTCTCAACCCTGGCAAGCTCGTCTTTCACTGGTTCTGATAACCCTCGTCGAAATTGACTTCTCTGAGCCGCTGGATTCCAGGTGGTGTCGGCCACCCAGCGACGGAACTCCGATGTATATTCCGCAACAGAGCGACGTCCTTGGCGCAAATTATGTAATTTGGTTTCTGCTGTGGCACAGCGGTTTGGGTCATCAAAAACTTGATTCATAGCTGCGATGAAAGCGTCCAGGTCATTAAGGAGACCATAGTCCTTTTCTACATAAGGTGAAGCCCAAGCAAGAGCTTCATCCGTCAGGAGATTTATCATGAAAAAAACTTTCTTCCTCTCACTGGTAAAGGGAGCAGGTTGCATCTGGAAGTATATGCGGCATTGATTGAGGAATCCTCGGTACTGCTGGCGATCCCCACTGAACTTTGCAGGCAGCGGCAGCCGCGCGTTTGATTCGGACCCTGAATTGCGCACGTCCAGAAGTTGTTTTTGTAGCTCAATTACTTCCTGTTGTATCGCCGTGAAATCAGTTTGTAACTTGGAATATTTTCCTTGAGAATCAGTACAAAAACTTTGAAGCTCCGTAACTTGCCGCCTCAGGGTGTTCACAGCGGACTCCATTTTGGCGCGAGATTATTCTGTCAGGATCCCGTCTGGGTTGGAGCCGATGTTACTGTAAACACTAGGGGAAGCAGAGGCAGGTAACGTAGTCAGGTGGCAGCCGGAGATCGGTACACAGGAAAGGCAGTGTTTGTAGCAGAGGAGCAGGCAGATAACGTAGTCAGGTGGCAGCCGGAGGTCGGTACACAGGAAAGGCAGTTCGGTAGCAGAGGAGCAGGCAGATAACGTAGTCAGGTGGCAGCCGGAGGTCGGTACACAGGAAAGGCAGTTTGGTAGCAGAGGAGCAGCAGATAACGTAGTCAGGTGGCAGGCCGAGGTCAGTTCACAGGAGAGCAGTGTTTGTAGCAGCAGGAACAGCAGGAGAAAGAGCTTGACTAAAGGCTGGAAGCACAATAATCTCGCAATGACACACCCACAGGGCCAGGTTTATATAGGGCGTGTAATTGGCAATCAGAGGCCAAACGAGAGAGCACTGGGTGAAGCCGATCAGGAACAACAGTCAATGGTATCCGGGTTCAGCAAGGAACTTTGTAGCCAGCAGAATAGCTCAGATGGTAGAGCTGCTGGCCGGTGGACAAGAGACACTGGGTTCGATCCCTGACAGGGGTATTGTGCAGGGTTCTATCTGGGATCCTGTGTGGGGTCATGTGTAGGTCCTCTTTGGGGTCCTTTGTTTGGTTCTCTGTGGAGGTTCTTTGCAAAGTCCTCTGTGTGTTACTGTGTGGGTTCATCTGTGGGGTCCTGTGTGGCGTTTTGTGCAGGGTCCTATGTGGTGTCGTATGTGGGGTCTTGTGCAGGGTTCTATCTGGGATCATGTTTAGGGTCCTATGTGGGGGTTCTTTGCAAAGTCCTATGTGTGTTCCTGTGTGTTTTCATCTGCGGGGTCCTGTGTGGCGTTTTTTTTTGGAGTCCTTTGTATGGTCCTATGTGGGGTCTTGTGCAGGGTCCTATGTGGGGTCATGTGTAGGGTCATGTACAGAGACCTGTACGGGTAGAGATGAAAATAGTCTGTTACTATATATACTGATAGAATCAGGAACAGGGGTGCCTCCGTGGACCCCCAGGATCCTTTGCCAGGATAGAAGGAGCCAGGTACACCACTGCACATGACCCAGCACCAGAGGCGGCTACAGTGGGCGCCATTCTTGTCTGACCGTGGCATCAGCACCCGATATGTAAGAGGTCACCGCTAACATTCTCCTTTCTTCCCGTCTTAGTTCCCATCATTCCCAGTTATCTTTACACCATGACCCACGACGCCAATACCAGTGACCTTCTGGAGGGTTCGAGTCGGCCGTCAATGTCCGGAAGTTTCCAGACCATTTTCTCCTACTACGGCAACACGACCTTAGTGACCGAAAACATCACAGAGAGGACAGCAGTGGAGAGGGCGATGGCGACCCAGACACGGGCCCCGTCCAGAACATCTCCATCCGACGACTGCCCGAGGGCTGATTCCAAACTACTGAATGAAAACGTCAAAGTCGGGTTACTATTCGCATCAAAAGCAACGGTTCAGCTGCTGACCAATCCCTTCATAGGACCTCTGACCAACAGGTACGAAGCGAGCGCTGCCCAATGTAGAGATGGTGTGGAAAAAATGCTGCAAAGTGGGGGGCCGCTTATAGGGGCCGACCTCGGGCACTAACCACCCCCCGCAAGCTGCTTGTGCTCATCCATGGTCATTTATTAGCTTGTTTACACAGGCCAAACCTAATTCACATGGGCATGTATGCGCAAGCCGCCATTGTACTCGGCAGCGTATACTGGTTACATAGTTCTCGTCAGCATATGGTCCTGTGATCTTTTGAGCAGCCCAAAGATCATTTCATTGAACAAGTCTTTTTTCTTTTGACGGTTGATTCACGGCCAGATTATCGGGATGCGAACGCTGCAGGAGTAATAATCATATCCATATCGTGTGATTGGACCTTAATAAGCTTCCAGGAATAGAAGGGTTAATAGATTATTCTCAATGAGCAAGATACAAAGTGATTGAAGAGAAATGTAAATGCCATCAGTATCTGGTGACCATCCGTCGCCTCCATCATCAGTATCTGGTGACCGCCCGTCGCCTCCATCATCAGTATCTGGTGACCGTCCGTCGCCTCCATCATCAGTATCTGGTGACCGACCGTCGCCTCCATCATCAGTATCTGGTGACCGTCCGTCGCCTCCATCATCAGTATCTGGTGACCGTCCGTCTCCTCCATCATCAGTCTCTGGTGGCCTATCATCTCTTCATCATCAGTATCTTGTGAAAGCCCATCCCCTCCATCATTAGTCTCTGGTGACTCACCGTCTCCTACATCATCAACATATGGTGAATGCCCATCTCTCCCATATTCAGTGTCTGCTGACCACCCGTCACCGCCATCATCAGTATCTGGTGACCGCTCATCACCTCCATCATCAGTCTCTGATGACTGCCTGTCACCTCCATCACCAGTATCTTATGACCTCCTTCAGCTCAATCATTATTATTATACATTTTTATAGCACCATTTATTCCATGCCGCTTTACATGTGAGAAGGGGCAAATATAGACAAGTACAAATATATATGAATATAGACAATCATCAGTATCTGGTGACCGCCCATCACCTCCATCATCAGTCTCTGATGACTTCCCGTCACCTCCATCATCAGTATCTCATGACCTTCCTTCAGCTCAATCATCAGTCTCTGGTGACCGACCATCGCCTCCGTCATCAGTCTCTTGTAACTGCCCGTCTCCTCCATTTTCAGTCTCTGATCACCCGTAGCCTCCATCATCACCTGTATCATCAGTATCTGGTGACCTCCCTTCACCTTCATAACAAGCGTATGGTGACTTTACGTCAACCCAATCATCAGTAACTCATGACCACCCATGTCCTCCATCATTAGTATCTGAAGACCACACGTTTGGGGGTCAGCGGGTGCTCTCATCTGCTGGCACGAGACCGCATGGACCAGGGCTCATTCCACTGAACGCCCACTCTCCTTTCCCATGGGCATACTCCTCAGACAACACAGGGTGAGGGTAACAGCGCGGCAATACTTTATTGAACCACAGAACAGTCCCAGCAAACACACAAGATGGTGCACATTATAGTCTCACCCTTCCGCTGACTCGCCGGGATTAGAGCAGCTGTAACTTCGAGGCTTTCAGGGCCGACTACCCCACCTGTGATGGACACCCACAGAGGGAAGTCAACGACAAGCTTAGGAACCTGACAATCCATTGAGGTACATGGCCAGGTGAGCGGACGATCCTAACTGGGCTTCCCCTATCATCTCCATGGGCCAGGTGACCGGAGCGTCACAACCCTAGCTTCCTCAAACGTATCCATGGGTTCTAGGTGGCCAAAGGTGCAAACCTGCATACTCTGAACGTCTCCATGGCGTCGGATGACTGGATGGTCCCAACCTGGCTTTTCCAACCATATCCATGGGTTCAGTGATAGGCAATGGAGCAGATCTGTATTATTCCGTCTGAGGCGGTGGTCCCCTTACCTGATATCTTGTTGAGTCAAATCTGTGTCCCTCTTGATGGAGCCATGTTCTCCTGGCAGCTGTTCTGTCAAGTTACTCTTGATACAGAGTCTTCAATTACCCTATGTCCCTGTTCTCCAGATATAACAGACAATAAGTTACAACAAACATCAAATCTAGTGTCTACGTTCAGACAATATCACAATGGTCCATGTTTCTTGACCAACCATAGAAAGAAAAACCACAAAAAGAGGACTAAACATCCTCCAAAAATTCAGGAATTAACCTCTTTGCGACCTTCGCCGTACTAGTACTGCGATCCACACGCGGCTATTAACTCGTTAAATGCATCTGATAACGTGCGCATCAGGCCGGAAATCTGCCAGCTGGTGACCCCCGTCACGTGATTGTGGGTCACCGGTGGGTTTGCTTGACAACCAGAGGTCTCCTTTAGACCTCTATGGCTGTCAGTGCAAGATTGCTATGAGTGCCGCCTGGTGGTCGGCCTTTATAGCAAGTCAGCAATTCTGCTACATACAGGTGATCTGATCATCGCTTGTATGTAGCAGAGCCGATCAGGTTATGGCAGCTTCTAGTCTCCCATGGAGACTATTGAAGCATGCCAAAAGTAAAAAAAAAAAAATAAGTTTTTAAAATTATAAAAAAATAAGTTTAAATTACCCCCTTTCGCCCCATTCAAAATAAAACAAACAAAAAAATCAAACATACACATATTTGGTATCGCCGCGTTCAGAATCGCCCGATCTATCAATAAAAAAAAAAAAAAGGATTAACCTGATCGTTAAATGGTGTAGCGAGAAAAAAAGTCAAAACACCTGAATTACATTTTTTCAACCCATAGCCTAACATGTTAATCCAGAGGAAGGCAAAAAAAAAACCCATGCGGCAAACAGTAAGCTTCACATTGGGGAAAAAAATTCCTTCCCGACTCCACATCCGGCAATCAGACTAGCTCCCTGGATCAACGCAGTATCTAGGAAACTAGTGACTATAGCCTGTAATATTATACTTTTCATCCAGTCCCTTCTTACATGTTAGTAGGGAATCACTCATTACAACATCAGACGGCAGAGAGTTCCATAGTCTCACTGCTCTTACAGTAAAGAATCTGCGTCTGTGTTTATGGCTAAACCTTCTTTCCTCCAGACGTAGAGGATGCCCCCTTGTCCCCGTCACAGGTCTAAGAGTAAAAAGATCATTAGAAAGGTCTTTGTACTGTCCCCTCATATATTTATACATTGTAATAAGATCACCCCTAAGCCTTCGTTTTTCCAAACTAAATACCCCCAAGTGTAATAACCTGTCCTGGTATTGCAGACCCCCAGTTCTCTAATAACCTGTCTTGGTATTGCAGACCCCCCAGTTCTCTAATAACCTTGGTCGCTCTTCTCTGCACCCGCTCCAGTTCAGCTATGTCTTTCTTATACACCGGAGACCAGAACTGCACACAGTATTCTAAGTGTGGTCGCACCAGTGACTTGTATAGAGGTAAAATTATGTTCTCCTCCTCATGAGCATCTATGCATCTCTTAATGTGGAGCGCCCGCCAGGGCAGTGGGGATACTCGGTACCGGGCTACTTCTTAAAGAAGCAGTGTCACGGCAGCAGTGACCCGGTCCGTGGCCCTGGGCGTCCAATAAAAGGGGATAAAATGAAAAGGGAAATAATAAAGAATTTGTAATAAAGTGTTCGTGACGCCATCTGTTGTACTCGGCAATAAAGATGTTAGCCGACGCTGCAGATTCAGTCTTCTGGGACAGTTGTTGATGCAGCAGAGTTGATTCAGCCCTCCACAGGCAGAGCTATGTCCCAGGGCAGGTTAGGATATTAAAGATAATGTTGGAGGTGAATGTGGTGACTCAGGAAAGATTCAGAAGACACAGCAAAGTGCAGTTTCCTTTACCTTTTACTGAGCAATGCAAGTACAGTCCGAGGCTCAGGTTACAGATGGTTGTGGAGTCGGTCAGCCTGAAAGCAATTTGGGAATCTCCTTATTCAGGTGGGTTGTGAGGCCTCCTTTCTAGCGCTATTCTCTGAGGTACTTGCTGCTGTAGACTCTCTGCAAGCTCCTCTCTCTGTCTGCTACTTAAGTAGAACTTCACTCGCATGTCAGGCCGCTGTAGCCTACTTCAGGGATCACTCCTGTCCAGCGTCTCCGACTCACACGTGCTGCTGTGTCATCAAGTATCAGTTGGGGACAGAGGATCTGCGGTCTTCTGCCTTTCGGATTCTGCTGCAGGGGCTTTAGTACCAACACAGCCTTGGGCTCCCGGGCCCGGTCTCTGGCGCTCAAGCCTGGGGAGAGCTCAGCTATAGCTCCTGTCCCCCAGGACCTCTCCACACGTCCTCTCTTCACCGTGTTCAGGCTCTAACTCTTACTAACTACCTGCTTCTGAGCAGAGAGAGCAGCTCCCCTGAAGTCAGGTTAGAGCTACCCCTGCTGGCCTGGAGCAGGAACTGTGTTGTACGCTGAAACACCTGTTAAGGGGATCCCTTCTTTGCTTCCAGGCATGACATCCTTCCCCCCTGGAGGGAGGCAAAGCCATTGTGGCAACTGGACTCCTGGGGTGCCACATTCCCCCCTAGTACAATTCAGTACTCCCGGACTGAGGAAACATAAAAGAAACAAAACATAACTTTTTACAAGATTTTAACAACAGATATATAAATTTGGGGAAGTCCTGAAATGGGAAGTCCTTTTCACCCAACAAAGTACAATATGAGGGAACCCGTCTCATACCCCCAACATTCCACAAATGCATCCCATTATTTTATTTGCCTTTGCAGCAGCTGCCTGACACTGGCCACTGAATGTGAGTTTGTCGTCCACCCATACTCCCAGGTCTTCTTCAGTGACAGTTTTGCCCAGTGTTTTACAATTAAGCACATAATTATACATCTTGTTTCCTCTGACCAAGTGCATGACCTTACATTTATCCCCATTAAAGCTCATTTGCCATTTATCAGCCCAAGCTTCTAGTTTATATAAGTCCTCCTGTAATATAAAATTGTCCTCCTCTGTATTTATTACCCTGCAGAGTTTAGTGTCATCTGCAAATATTGAAATACTACTCTGTATGCCCCCTACAAGGTCATTAATAAATATGGTATAGAGAAGTGGCCCCAACACCGACCCCTGCGGTACCCAACACCGACCCCTGCGGTACCCAACACCGACCCCTGTGGTACCCCATTGCTAACCGCGCCCTAGTCCGAGTGTGCCCCATTAATAACCGCCCTTTGTTTCCTATCCATGAGACAGCTCTTAACCCACTTACACATATTTTCCCCTATCCCCATTGTTCTCATTTTATGTATCAGCCTTTTGTGTGGCACTGTATCAAAAGCTTTTGAGAAGTCCATATACACCACGTCCACTGCATTCCCTTGGTCCAGTCCTGAACTTACCCCTTCATAAAGCTTATCAGATTAGTCTGACAAGAACGGTCCCTCGTAAACCCATGCTGATACTGTGTCATGAGTTTTCAGCTTCAGATACCCAATATAGTATCCCTTAAAAACCCTCCAGGATTTTACCCACAGTAGATGTTAAGCTCACTGGCCTATAATTTCCAGGTTCAGTTTTTGTCCCCTTATTGAATATTTGCACCACATTTGCTATACGCCAGTCCTGTGGTACAGACCCCGTTATTATGGAATCTAATGGTCTATCTATGACTGTCCTTAATTCCTGCAATACTTGGGAATGGATCCCATCCGGGCCGGGGATTTCTCTAGTGATTTTTAGACGCCGCCGTACTTCCTGCTGGGTTAAGCAGGTGACATTTAATGAAGAATTTTTTTTATCACTGATCATGTTATCTGTCATGGGATTTTCTTGTCTAAATAATGTTGAGTCATTTAGCATATTGGCTTTTTCCTCATCCTCATCCACCATTTCACCCAGACTATTTGTAAGGGGACCAACACTATCATTTTTTAGTTTCTTGCTATTTATGTAGTTATAGAATATTTTGGGATTATTTTCACTCTCTGGCAATGAGTCTCTCTGCCTCAATCTTTGCTGTCTTGATTTGCTTTTTACAGAATTTATTCATCTTCTGTATTTATTTAATGCCTCTCACTTACCTACTTGCTTTAATTCCCTAAACACTTTCTTTTTGTCCCTTATTGCCCCCTTACAGCTCTATTTAGCCATAGTGGTTTCCTCCTAATTCTAGCATGTTTATTCCCATAGGGTATATACTGTGCACAGGTCTATTCAGGAGGCTAATAAACGTCTCCCATTTTCTTTGTGTATTTTTATGTCTCAGGATATCGTCCCAGTTTATTGCACCAAGATCATCTCTCATCCGTTGGAAATTTGCCTCCTGAAGTTTAGTGTCCTTGTAACCCCTCGACTACACATCTTATTAAAGGACACATAAAGCTTATTATTCTGTGATCACTATGACTCCAGTGCCCCCCGACCCTTATATCTGATCTGCGGTCTGGCTGTTGGTAATATTAGGTCTAGCAGTGCCCCCCAACCCTTATATTTGATCTGCGGTCTGGCCTGTTGGATAATATTAGGTCTAGCAGTGCCCCCAACCCTTATATCTGATATGCGGTCTGGCCTGTTGGTAATATTAGGTCTAGCAGTGCCCCCCAACCCTTATATCTGATATGCGGTCTGGCTGTTGGTAATATTAGGTCTAGCAGTGCCCCCAACCCTTATATTTGATCTGCGGTCTGGCCTGTTGGATAATATTAGGTCTAGCAGTGCCCCCAACCCTTATATCTGATATGCAGTCTGGCCTGTGTAATATTAGGTCTAGCAGTGACCCCCAACCCTTATATTGATATGCGGTCTGGCCTGTTGGGTAATATTAGGTCTAGCAGTGCCCCCAACCCTTATATTTGATCTGCGGTCTGGCCTGTTGGTTAATATTAGGTCTAGCAGTGCCCCCAACCCTTATATTGATATGCGGTCTGGCCTGTTGGTAATATTAGGTCTAGCAGTGCCCCCAACCCTTATATCTGATCTGCGTCTGGCCTGTTGGTTAATATTAGGTCTAGCAGTGCCCCCCAACCCTTATATTTGATATGCGGTATGGCCTGTTGGTTAATATTAGGTCTAGCAGTGACCCCAACCCTTATATTGATCTGCGGTCTGGCCTGTTGGTAATATTAGGTCTAGCAGTGCCCCCCAACCCTTATATTTGATCTGCGGTCTGGCCTGTTGGTAATATTAGGTCTAGCAGTGCCCCCCAACCCTTATATTTGATTGCGGTTGGCCTGTTGGTAATATTAGGTCTAGCAGTGCCCCCCAACCCTTATATCTGATCTGCGGTCTGGCCTGTTGGTTAATATTAGGTCTAGCAGTGCCCCCCAACCCTTATATTGATATGCGTCTGGTCCTGTTGGTTAATATTAGGTCTAGCAGTGCCCCCCAACCCTTATATTTGATATGCGGTATGGCCTGTTGGGTAATATTAGGTCTAGCAGTGCCCCCAACCCTTATATTTGATCTGTGGTCTGGCCTGTTGGATAATATTAGGTCTAGCAGTGCCCCCCAACCCTTATATCTGATATGCGTCTGGCCTGTGGTAATATTAGGTCTAGCAGTGCCCCCCAACCCTTATATCTGATATGCAGTCTGGTCTGGTGGATAATATTAGGTCTAGCAGTGCCCCCAACCCTTATATTGATATGCGGTCTGGCTGTTGGATAATATTAGGTCTAGCAGTGCCCCCAACCCTTAATTTGATCTGCGGTCTGGTCTGTGGATAATATTAGGTCTAGCAGTGACCCCCAACCCTTATTTGATACGCGTCTGGCCTGTTGGATAATATTAGGTCTAGCAGTGACCCCCAACCCTTATATTGATACGCAGTCTGGCCTGTTGGATAATATTAGGTCTAGCAGTGACCCCAACCCTTATATCTGATTCGCGTCTGGCTGTGTGGTAATATTAGGTCTAGCAGTGCCCCCAACCCTTATATTTGATATGCGGTCTGGCCTGTTTGGATAATATTAGGTCTAGCAGTGCCCCCCAACCCTTATATCTGATCTGTGGTCTGGTCTGGTGGATAATATTAGGTCTAGCAGTGCCCCCCAACCCTTATATCTGATCTGCGGTCTGGCCTGTTGGTTAATATTAGGTCTAGCAGTGCCCCCCAACCCTTATATTTGATCTGCGGTCTGGCTGTGGATAATATTAGGTCTAGCAGTGCCCCCCAACCCTTATATTGATCTGCGGTCTGGCCTGTTGGTAATATTAGGTCTAGAGTGCCCCCATCCCTTATATCTGATCTGCGGTCTGGCCTGTTGGATAATATTTGGTCTAGCATGACCCCCAACCCTTATATTTGATACGCGTCTGGCCTGTTGGATAATATTAGGTCTAGCAGTGCCCCCCAACCCTTATATTTGATCTGCGGTCTGGTCTGTTGGATAATATTAGGTCTAGCAGTGCCCCCCAACCCTTATATCTGATCTGCGGTCTGGCCTGTTGGTAATATTAGGTCTAGCAGTGCCCCCCAACCCTTATATCTGATATGCAGTCTGGTCTGGTGGATAATATTAGGTCTAGCAGTGACCCCAACCCTTATATCTGATCTGCAGTCTGGCTGTTGGTTTAATATTAGGTCTAGCAGTGCCCCCAACCCTTATATTTGATATGCGGTCTGGCCTGTTGGATTTAATATTAGGTCTAGCAGTGCCCCCAACCCTTATATTGATTGCGGTCTGGCCTGGTGGTTAATATTAGGTCTAGCAGTGCCCCCCAACCCTTATATTTGATATGCGTCTGGCCTGTTGGATAATATTAGGTCTAGCAGTGACCCCCAACCCTTATATTTGATATCGGTCTGGCCTGTTGGATAATATTAGGTCTAGCAGTGACCCCCAACCCTTATATTGATTGCGGTCTGGCCTGTTGTAATATTAGGTCTAGCAGTGCCCCAACCTTATATTGATTGCGGTCTGGCTTTGGTAATATAGTCTAGCAGTGCCCAACCCTTATATTGATAGCGTTGGCCTGTGGTAAATAGTCTAGCAGTGCCCCAACCCTTAATTGATTGCGGTCTGGCTGTGGATAATATTAGTCTAGCAGTGCCCAACCTTATATTGATTGGTCTGCCTGTGGTAATATTAGTCTAGCAGTGCCCCACCCTTTTGATCTGGTCTGCCTGTTGTAAATTGGTCTAGCATGCCCCAACCTTTATTGTGCGTCTGGCCTTTGATAAATAGTCTACATGCCCAACCCTTATATGATTGCGTCTGGCTGTGGTAATATGTCTAGCGTGCCCCCCAACCCTATATTGATTGCGGTCTGCCTGTGGATATATTAGTCAGCAGTGCCCCCAACCCTTATATTTGATTCGTTGGCTGTTGGTAATATTAGGTCTAGCAGTGCCCCCAACCCTTAATGATTGCGTCTGGCCTGTTGGTAATATTAGTCAGCAGTGCCCCCCAACCCTTATATTGATTGCGGTCTGCTGTTGTTAATATAGGTCTAGCAGTGCCCCAACCCTTATATTGATATGCGGTCTGGCTGTTGGTAATATAGGTCTACAGTGCCCCAACCCTTATATTGATTGCGGTCTGGCCTGTTGGTAATATAGTCAGCATGCCCCCACCCTTATATTGATATGCGTCTGGCTTTGGATAATATTAGTCTAGCAGTGCCCCCAACCCTTATATTGATATGCGGTCTGGCCTGTTGGTAATATTAGGTCTAGCAGTGCCCCCAACCCTTATATTTGATTGCGGTCTGGCTTTGGGTAATATTAGGTCTAGCAGTGCCCCCAACCCTTATATCTGATAGCGTCTGGCTGTTGGTAATATTAGGTCTAGCAGTGCCCCCAACCTTATATTGATATGCGGTCTGGCCTGTTGGTAATATTAGGTCTAGCAGTGCCCCCAACCCTTATATTGATTGCGGTCTGCCTGTTGGATAATATTAGGTCTAGCAGTGCCCCCAACCCTTAATCTGATTGCGGTCTGGCTGTTGGATATATTAGGTCTAGCAGTGCCCCCAACCTTATATTTGATCTGCGGTCTGGCCTGTTGGTAATATTAGGTCTAGCAGTGCCCCAACCCTTATATTTGATATGCGTCTGGCCTGTTGGATAATATTAGTCTAGCAGTGCCCCCAACCCTTATATTGATTGCGGTCTGGCCTGTTGGTTAATATTAGGTCTAGCAGTGCCCCCAACCCTTATATTGATCTGCGGTCTGGCCTGTTGGTAATATTAGGTCTAGCAGTGCCCCCAACCTTATATCTGATATGCGGTCTGGCCTGTTGGATAATATTAGGTCTAGCAGTGCCCCCAACCCTTATATTTGATCTGCGGTCTGGCCTGTTGGATAATATTAGGTCTAGCAGTGCCCCCCAACCCTTATATTGATCTGCGGTCTGGCCTGTTGGTTAATATTAGGTCTAGCAGTGCCCCCAACCCTTATATCTGATCTGCGGTCTGGCCTGTTGGTTAATATTAGGTCTAGCAGTGCCCCCAACCCTTATATTGATCTGCGGTCTGGCCTGTTGGTTAATATTAGGTCTAGCAGTGCCCCCCTCTTGTTGGGTCCTGAACTAGTTGTGAAAGGTAATTGTCTCTCATAGTTGTCAGAAACTTATTACCTTTGCTGGAACTGCAGGTTTCTGTTCCCCAATGTATTTCAGGGTAGTTGAAGTCCCCCATAATAATGACTTCTCCTGGAGTTGCTGCTTCATCTATTTGCTTTACCAGGATATTCTCTGTTGCTTCCATTATTTTAGGAGACTTTATAACAAACCCCTATCAGTAATTTACTATTTTCCCCCCTCCCCTAATCTCCACCCACAGAGACTCTACATCTTCATTAGATTCACAGATATCACGCAGGGTGGGATTAAGGATGATTTTACATATAAACACACACCCCCACCTCGCTTATCTGTGCGGTCATTCCTAAACAGACTATAGCCCTGTAAATTACCCGCCCAGTCGTGGCTCTCATCCAGCCAATCTCAGATATCCCACCATGTCTCAGATATCCCCACCTTGTCTCAGATGTCCCCACCTTGTCTCAGATATCCCCACCATGTCTCAGATATCCCCACCATGTCTCAGATATCCCCGCCGTGTCTCAGATATCCCCACCATGTCTCAGATATCCCCACCATGTCTCAGATATCCCCGCCGTGTCTCAGATATCCCCACCATGTCTCAGATATCCCCACCTTGTCTCAGATGTCCCCACCTTGTCTCAGATGTCCCCACCTTGTCTCAGATATCCCCACCATGTCTCAGATATCCCCACCATGTCTCAGATATCCCCACCATGTCTCAGATATCCCCGCCGTGTCTCAGATATCCCCGCCATGTCTCAGATATCCCCGCCGTGTCTCAGATATCCCCACCGTGTCTAAGATATCCCCACCTTGTCTCAGATATCCCCACCCGTGTCTCAGATATCCCCGCCGTGTCTCAGATATCCCCACCTTGTCTCAGATGTCCCCACCTTGTCTCAGATATCCCCACCATGTCTCAGATATCCCCACTATGTCTCAGATATCCCCGCCGTGTCTCAGATATCCCCACCGTGTCTCAGATATCCCCACCTTGTCTCAGATATCCCCACCGTGTCTCAGATATCCCCGCCGTGTCTCAGATATCCCCACCGTGTCTCAGATATCCCACCATGTCTCAGATATCTCCACCTTGTCTCAGATATCCCCACCGTGTCTCAGATATCCCCACCGTGTCTCAGATATCCCCACCGTGTCTCAGATATCCCCACCTTGTCTCAGATGTCCCCACCTTGTCTCAGATATCCCCACCATGTCTCAGATATCCCCACTATGTCTCAGATATCCCCGCCGTGTCTCAGATATCCCCACCGTGTCTCAGATATCCCCACCTTGTCTCAGATATCCCCACCGTGTCTCAGATATCCCCGCCATGTCTCAGATATCCCACCATGTCTCAGATATCCCACCGTGTCTCAGATATCCCCACCATGTCTCAGATGTCCCCGCCATGTCTCAGATATCCCCACCATGTCTCAGATATCCCCACCGTGTCTCAGATATCCCCACCGTGTCTCAGATATCCCCACCGTGTCTCAGATATCCCCGCCGTGTCTCAGATATCTCCACCGTGTCTCAAATATCTCCACCATGTCTCAGATATCCCACCATGTCTCAGATATCCCACCATGTCTCAGATATCCCCGCCATGACTTAGATATCCCACCATGTCTCAGATATCCCACCATGTCTGAGATATCCCCACCATGTCTCCGATATCCCCGCCATGTCTCAGATGTCCCCACCATGTCTCAGATATCCCCGCCGTGTCTCCGATATCCCCGCCGTGTCTCCGATATCCCCACCGTGTCTCAGATATCCCCGCCATGTCTCAGATATCCCCGCCATGTCTCAGATATCCCCACCATGTCTCAGATATCCCCACCATGTCTCAAATATCCCCACCATGTCATCATTATGTTCCCACAATGCTAATTCTAATTCCTCCATTTTGTTGGTGAGGCTTCTGGCTTTAGTATACATGCACTTTATGTAAATTATTAACTGTTCTAACCCCGCCCGCAATTTCATTATTTGTGCCCAGGTCTCTATCTGCACTGCCTTCCCCTCCTATAAAATGAATACCCTCCCCCCAGTCCCTAGTTTAAAGACTCCTCCAACCTTCTAGCCATTTTCTCCCCCAGCACAGCGGCCCCCTCCCCATTGAGGTGCAGCCCGTCCCTAGCATAGAACCTGTAGCCAACTGAGAAGTCGGCCCAGTTCTCCAGGAACCCAAACCCCTCCTTCCTACACCAATTCTTGAGCCACTTATTAACCTCCCTAATCTCCCATTGCCTCTCTGGTGTGGCACGTGGTACAAGCAGTATTTCAGAGAATACCACGTTGGAGGTCTTTGCTTTAGGCTTGCAGCCTAATTCCCTGAAATCATCTTTAAGGACCTTCCACCTACCTCTAACTTTGTCATTTGTGCCAATGTGCACCATGACCGCTGGGTCCTCACCAGCCCCTCCCAGTAATCTGTCAACCCGACCCGACCCGATGTGTCGGACTCGAGCGCCAGGTAGACAGCACACTGTTCGACGATCCCTGTCTTTGTGACAGATTGCCCTATCTGTTCCCCTAATAATTGAGTCCCCCACTACCAGCACCTGTCTGGCCTGCCCTGCTCTCCTATTTCCCCCCTTACTGGAGCAGACACTCCTCCGGCTTTCAGAGGACGTGTCTGGCTGCAGGAGTGCTACCCCTGTTACTGACAACCCCCTCATCTACCAACTTTGCAAACTTATTGGGGTGTGCCAGATCAGGACTAGCCTCCCTGGCGCTCTTCCCTCTACCCCGCCTTCTGTCACCCAGCTTCCTACTTCAGTGTCCTGCAGCTCCACCCTAGCATCCCCCCTCATTTATCCCATTGAGCATCTGCTCAGTGAGCAGAAGACTCCTTTCCATATTGTCTATGGATCTCAGTGTTGCCAGCTGCACATTTAGATCCAGTATCTGGGCTTCCAAATGCACAACGTGCTCACATCTCACACAGCAGTATGCACCCTCGACCGGCTGTTCAAGGACTGCATACATGTGGCAAGATGTACACTGGATGGCATTGGCAACAGTGGAGCACATATCTAATGGGGATTTCACCAGACCAGTTTTTTTCCTTTAGCAGCAAATCACCCTGCTGCTCAATGCACCTCCAAACGGATCTGGGAGTAATAATCTGCAGGCACCATAAGATCTAGGGAGAGTAAACAAGGAGAGTCACAGGTAGAGGAGGATCTGGGGGTAATAATCTGCAGGTACTATAAGATCTAGGGGAGTAAACTAGGAGAGTCACTGGTAGAGGAGGATCTGGGTGTAATAATCTGCAGACGCCATAAGATCTAGGGGAGTAAACTAGGAGAGTCACAGGTAGAGGAGGATCTGGGGGTAATAATCTGCAGGTACTATAAAATCTAGGGGAGTAAACTAGGAGAGTCACAGGTAGAGGAGGATCTGGGGGTAATAATCTGCAGGTACTATAAAATCTAGGGGAGTAAACTAGGAGAGTCACAGGTAGAGGAGGATCTGGGGGTAATAATCTGCAGGCACCATAAGATCTAGGGGGAGTAAACTAGGAGAGTCACTGGTAGAGGAGGATCTGGGGGTAATAATCTGCAGGCACCATAAGATCTAGGGGGAGTAAACTAGGAGAGTCACTGGTAGAGGAGGATCTGGGGGTAATTATCTGCAGACGCCATAAGATCTAGGGGGAGTAAACTAGGAGAGTCACTGGTAGAGGAGGATCTGGGTGTAATAATCTGCAGGCACCATGTGTTCTGGGGGAGTAAACTCGGAGAGTCACTGGTAGAGGAGGATCTGGGTGTAGTTCTAGGTCAGACTTGGCAGCACAATGTCAGTCAGCAGCTTGGAAAGCCTCCATGATCGTGTCGTGTAGACGCGCTCGGACTCGCAGACACGGGCGTGATACCAGCGATCTACACCGTGTTCTGCGGCTTCATCCTGAGAGCGAAGTTTAGTTCTCGTGAAGTTTTATTTTTCATGGAGAAGATACAAAGTGATAGAAGCCGCGAGGATCTTCCTTGTGAGGAACGATGAACTTGTGCAGGTACATAAAGTAGGGTCTAAAGCGGCTTCACGTAAGACCTCTCGGAAAGACGAGTGGCGCTGCCTCCGCCTGGAGAAAGGTTTAATCAGGTGTCGTTACCATGAGAACCATTGACGGCGACATGAAAATACCATAAATCAAAATGGAAAGGTTTAAACTCTCCGAATGTTGGGGGCAGAAGGGAAGGATGAGCTCTTCTGGGGCAGGTGGACCGTGCATGGTGGGTGGTCTCGCGCAGGGAGAGACCTCGCAGATGCAGATATCTTCCTCGTGTCTTGTGCTTTCCTCCGGCTTTTTATTGGAAAGTTAAAGGGAACCTGTCACCCCCCAGGGCTTGTTACTAAGGCTGCAGTGTGCATGAGCCGTCCGCGCTGTCCTGGAACTTACATCCGCTCCACGCAGGCGCGATCTCCGTGCATCAGTGGATGGAAGTTCCAGGACGGCGCATGCCCGAATAATGATTGTACAGCGCAGGCGCCGTTGACGTGAGGAGACACAGAGGAGGCGACGCCCGGTGGCCATGATGGATGGATGCGAGGCGCTTGAGTCGGGGGAAAAAAATACCTCCATGACGCAATACAGGTATGGAGGTAATTTATACAAGTCATTATTTCTGGGGTAATAGGGATAAAAAACATAACAGAATGCAGCCTTAGTGCTGATGAAGGTGGCTGTTTTACCTTAAGGCTATGTGCACACTTTCAGGATTTTTCGCCGCAAAAACGCTTAAAAACTGCATGCAATAAGCATCCTATTATTCAGAATGCATTCTGCAATTTCTGTGCACATGGTGCGTTTTTTCTGCGTAAAAAAACGCATCGCGGTAAAAAAACGCAGCATGTTCATTATTTTCACGGTAAATTTGCGTATTTCCCACTATATTATTGACCTAGAATGTTCAGGAAATGATCGCTGGAAAAAACGCGCAAAAAACGCGGTAAAGACGCGCAAAAACTGCGGTAAAAACGCATGCGGATTTCCTGGGAAAAAGTCCAGTTTTTCACAGGAAATTTCTGCCCTGGGGGGTGACTGGTTCCCTTTAAATTACTTCTAAGCCAAAATGGCGGCCTTCAGAGCTAAAATCATGAAGATTCGTGACTGGCCAAAGATTTCTGGACCTGAACTGTATACTATACACCATGTTCCAAATTATTATGCAAATTGGTTTTAAGTGTCATAGCGTTTTTTGTTTTTTTTTTGTAAATGAAACCCATTGATGGGATTGTGTCTCAGGATTCTTTGGATCACTGAAATCAATCTCAGATACCTGTGATAATTAGTTTGCCATGTGAGCCCAATAAAAGGAAAACTGGATGTTCCACACTATTAAGCAGGCAGAGTTTACAAGTAACATGGGAAGAAAAAGGATCTCTCTGCTGCTGAAAAGCATCAAATAGTGCAATGCTTTGGTCAAGGGATGAAAACATTAGATATTTCCCGAAAACTTAAGCGTGATCATCGTACTGTTAAGAGATTTGTGGCTGATTCTGAGCACAGACGTGTTCGTGCTGATAAAGGCAGAATGAGGAAGGTTTCTGCCAGGCAAGTTCATCGGATTAAGAGAGCAGCTGCTAAAAAGCCATTACAAACCAGCAAACAGATATTTGAAGCTGCTGGTGCCTCTGGAGTCCCTCGAACCTCAAGGTGTAGGATCCTTCAAAGGCTTGCTGTGGTGCATAAACCTACTATTCGGCCACCCCTAAACAGTGCTCACAAGATGAAACGGTTGCAGTGGGCCCAGACATACATGAAGACTAATTTTCAAACAGTCTTGTTTACTGATGAGTGTCGAGCAACCCTGAATGGTCCAGATGGATGGAGTAGTGGATAGTTGGTGGATGGCCACCATGTCCCAACAAGGCTGTGACTTCAGCAAGGAGGTAGAGGAGTGATGTTTTGGGCTGGAATCATGGGAAACAGCTGGTAGGGTCCTTTAAGGTTCCTGAAGGTGTGAAAATGACCTCTGCAAAGTATATAGAGTTTCTGACTGACAACTTTCTTCCATGGTATAAAAAGCAGAAACTCAGGAGCAAAATCATCTTCATGCTGACAATGCCCCATCTCATGCTGCAAAGAAGACCTCTGAGTCATCGGCTGCTATGGGCATAGAAGGAGATAAACTCATGGTGTGGCCACCATCCTCCCCTGACCTCAATCCTATAGAGAACCTTGGGAGAATCATCAAGCAAAAGATCTATGAGGGTGGGAGGCCGATCACATCAAAACCGCAGCTCTGGGAGGCAAAGAAATACAAGAAGAAACTCTCCAAACACTCACAAGTTCAATGGATGTAAGAATTGTGAAGGTGACATCACAGAAGGGTCCTGTGTTACCTGTAACTTGGCCTGTTAGGATGTTCTGGAGTTAAGTAGCTTTTTTGTTCAGTGAATGTGACCTCCTAATGCTGCAGATTCCTCAAATGAGCATTTTCACTTCTTTACAACAGATCAAATGTTCAGAAATTCTCCTGGGCCTAATAATCTGGAGCATTCTGAGGTTTATTCATTGTGGAGATTATACTGTTATCATTGGGAGGTTTCTTCAGTAATATTCCATGTATAATCTAACGGGTGATGGCTTATTAGACTGACTGTCATCTGCACCGACCACTTAGGAAAATCAGAGAAAAATATCATTTGCATAATAATTTGGAACATGGTGTATATATACACTGCTCAAAAAAATAAAGGGAACACTGAAATAACACATCCTAGATCTGAATGAATGAAATATTCTCAGTGAATACTTTGTTCTGTACAAAGTTGAATGTGCTGACAACATAATCACACAAAAATCATCAATGGAAATCAAATTTATTAACCAATGGAGGCCTGGATTTGGAGTCACCCACAAAATTAAAGTGGAATGTAATGTCCTTAAAATAATTCAAAATGATGCTCAGTAGTGTGTGTGGCCTCCCTGTGCCTGTATGACCTCCCTACAACGCCTGGGCTTGCTCCTGATGAGGTTGCAGATGTTCTCTTGAGGGATCTCCTCTCAGACCTGAAGTAAAGCATCCGCCAACTCCTAGACAGTCTATGGTGCAACGTGACGTTGGTGGATGGAGCGAGACATGATGTTCCAGATGTGCTCAATCGGATTCAGGTCTGGGGAACGGGCGGGCCAGTCCATAGCTTCAATGCCTCCATCTTGCAGGAACTGCTGACACTCCTGCCATATGAGGTCTGGCATTGTCCTGCATTAGGAGGAACCCAGGGCCAACCGCACCAGCATATGGTCTCACAAGGGGTCTGAGGATCTCATCTCTGTACCTAATGGCAATCAGGCTACCTCTGGCAAGCGCATGGAGGGCTGTGTGGTCATCCAAAGAAATGCCACCCCACACCATTACTGACCCACTGCCAAATCAGTCATGCTGAAGGATGTTGCAGGCAGCAGATCGCTCTCCACGGCGTCTCCAGACTCTGTCACGCCTGTCACATGTGCTGAGTGTGAACCTGCTTTCATCTGTGCAGAGCACAGGGCGCCAGTGGCGAATTTGCCAATCCTGGTGTTCTGTGGCAAATGCCAAGCGTCCTGCACGGTGTTGGGCTGTGAGCACAACTCCACCTATGGACGTCAGGCCCTCAGACCATCCTCATGGAGTCGGTTTCTAACCGTTTGTGCAGACACATGCACATTTCTGACCTGCTGGAGGTCATTTTGCAGGGCTCTGGCAGTGCTCCTCATGTTCCTACCTGGAACAGAGGCGGAGGTAGCGGTCCTGCTGCTGGGTTGTTGCCCTCCTACAGCCCCTCCACGTCTCCTGATGTACTGGCCTGTCTCCTTGTAGCGCCTCCAGCCTCTGGACACTACGCTGATAGACACAGCAAACCTTCTTGCCACAGCTCGCATTGATGTGCCATCCTGGATGAGCTGCACTACCTGAGCCACTTGTGTGGGTTGTAGAGTCCGTCTCATGCTACCACGAGTGTGAAAGCACAACCAACATTCAAAAGTGACCAAAACATCAGCCAGAAAGCATTGGTCCTGAGATGTGGTCTGTGGTCCCCACCTGAAGAACCACTCCTTTATTGAGTGTGTCTTGATAATTGCCAATAATTTCCATCTGTTGTCTATTCCATTTACACAACAGCATGTGACAGATTGTCAATCAGTGTCGCTTCCTAAGAGGACAGTCTGATTTCACAGAAGTTTGATTTACTTGGAGTTATATTCTGTTGTTTAAGTGTTCCCTTTATTTTTTTGAGCAGTGATATATATATATATATATTATATATATATATAATCAGCGACAGCACATCGGCCGCGAATTGGCTCGGATCAACTGGCCGCCACGCTATCGTCGAGATCAGCGCCGGCCGCTGCTCCCTACGAGCCGCGTCATCTCCACTCGATATCACCTTCCGTCCTGCATCTCCTGTCCCGGCACTCTGCTTCTATCCTGTGTGCTGCAGTCACGTAGCACGCTCTTTAGGTCATGAATATGGACGCGACTCCACTCCTAAGCGAGGCATCATTCATGGCTTAATGAGGGACCCGGACCGCACACCCAAAGAAGCGACGCCGGATAGAGATGGAATGGGACATGCAGCGACGGCAGCGAGAGGGTAAGTATGTGGGGAGGACGGGGATCCAGCGGAGGGGAGGAGTGGACCATGATATAGGATGGGGAGTGGGAGTGGGCCGATACAGGATGGGAGGGTGGGAGTGGAGCCATGTATATAGGATGGGAGAGTGGGAGTGGAGCCATGTATACAGGATGGGAGGGTGGGAGCGGAGCCGTGTATACAGGATGGGAGGGTGGGAGCGGAGCCGTGTATACAGGATGGGAGGGTGGGAGCGGAGCAGTGTATACAGGATGGGAGGGTGGGAGCGGAGCCGTGTATACAGGATGGGAGGGTGGGAGCGGAGCAGTGTATACAGGATGGGAGGGTGGGAGCGGAGCCATGTATACAGGATGGGAGGGTGGGAGCGGAGCCATGTATACAGGATGGGAGGGTGGGAGCGGAGCCATGCATAAATAAACTACATACATATCCTAGAATACCCGATGCGTTAGAATCGGGCCACCATCTAGTATATTATATAATTCTGCACACAGTGTAGGAACACTGCCTCCTGATTCATATTATAACCTCTGTCACCTGACTTATATCAGCTCCTCAGATCTGTCACCTGATACATATCACCTCCTCAGGTCTGTCAGCTGATGCATATTACAGCTCAGATCTGTCACCTGATACATATCACCTCCTCAGGTCTGTCAGCTGATGCATATTATAGCTCAGATCTGTCACCTGATACATATCTGTTATGATTGTGTAACAACTCACATGGGATAATAGGTAAAACACTAGAAACTGCAATTGACCCAGCCATTTCCTGTACAGACTAGAGATATTGGCCCACAATGCCTAGTGGTTCCTACATGGCTGGAAAAGCCCTAACAACAGACTGAACGATGCCAGCTTGGACCTGTGCTGCCTGAAATGAATCTAGTGGTTCACATTCCTCCTAAAGAACCAGAATGCAATTTACCTACAGAGGGGAAGGAGTGCTGAGATATGAAGAGATTCCAGAGTGAGTAAAACAAACCACAAAATGCAAAATGAGAGATAAGGTGTGTACTGCTAGAGAGTATGCGGCCTACTTCCCAAACAAGAAGCAAAAGCTTGGTGCAGTGTAAAGAACATTATCATGAGAGAGATAAACCCTAGCTGGTCTTTCACTGACTGGCATAAACAATGGAAGTATGGCTGGTCATCCAAATGAGAATATCACCAGCAGGAAAAACCAGCAGGTGGAAAGTATATAAAGCTGTACCAGAAAGGTGATAAGGCAGACAAATGATTAAATGAAAATTAACTGTTAACCTAAAAAGTCTAAAGGGTATGCCACACTAAACAATATCGCTAACGGGATCGCTAAAAAACGTCACTATTTAGCGATCCCGTTAGCGATGTTGTTCAGTGCGGCAGCTTCCAGCGACGAGCTTCCTGCTGTGATCTCGCTCGTCGCTGGAATCGTTCCGGACCCTATTTTCTCGTCGGCGCTCCCGCTGGGTAAGTATCTTATCGCTGTGTGGCACCTTTTCTTAGCGATTTAGCGGTACTTTTGTACCGCTAAAGTCGTTAAGAAGATCGCTAACGGCGATAGCGTCGTTAACTATATCGCTAAATGCGGCAGCATTTAGCGATATAGAAACAATCCCGCTAGCGATCTCATTAGTATGCAACGCTAACGAGATCGCTAGCGGGATAGCTTAGTGTGGCAGTACCTTAAAGCAAGGATAACAGACAATAAACACACAGAGAAAAGGTGTAACTTCTGTGGTTCAGTAGATAGAGAAGCACCACAAAGCACAGGCTCAAGGGTTCGGACCCAGACGCATGACAATATCACATTCTCGGATCTATCATCTGATACAGATCACATCCTCAGACCTGTCAATTGATACATATGACATCTCCTATCAGTTGCCTGATGTGTATCATATCTCAGATCTGTCACCCAATACAGATCGTACCCTGCATCTGTGTCACCTGATCCATATCACATCCTCACATCTGTCACCTGATATACATCTCAGATCTGTCGCTTGATCGATATCACATCCTGGAGCTCTGTATCCTGATATATACAATATTCTTTTCTTCTCTCATCCTATATTTTGCACAGGGTTGGATATCAGATCCCTATGTTCGCTGGATTCTGTATCATGTTCCTCTCCACAATCAGTAAGTAACAAGGGGTGGATGCTGTCAGTCTGTTATTCTAGTATTACATACATATGCCCATCCTCTCTCCATAGTGTTCGCTTTCTCCGGGACGTACACATTACTGTTCATTGCGAGATCACTGCAGGGAATCGGCTCCTCCTGCTCATCTGTGGCCGGTAGGTGTCCTACCTGAGATATGTTCTACCGATCAGGCTTTTGTGCCATGGGGTACTTGGTTGGTTGTCTTAATTCCTGGAAGTTGCTGGTACTTTTGACAGTTCTTTATCTATGAGGTGCATACTCCTACCTGGCAGCTGAAGAAAAGGACCTACATAACCCCGAGCCTCCGCAGTGCTGCTCCATGTGGGAGGATGGATGTGTATCTGTCAGAGCTGTCCTAGACCAATCTGGGGACTGGCGGTGATCGCTCCCAAGGGCCAGGTCACCAATGACAGCTTATATTTGCCTTTATTCGTGGTTGACTATCAGACTGGGGTTGCTCCTAGGTCTCTTGCTGACAATCCAGAAAAAGGAAAATAAGAAGGCGACAAGCAGAAAACCAATTTGGAGAATGCACATCCTGATCCCTCTGTTATTGGAGTGTCTATAAGGCGGTCACTTGGGTGGATCAGGATCTTGTTGGACAGTGCCGTGCGTGTGCACATTCTGCTTATAGACAAGTTCATGCAAGAGTCTGTAGCCCTCAAGGTCCTTATTTCTTCTCTTCTGAGTTTTTAATTTCCTCCCTTTCCTCATAAAGGTCAGAGCTCCACACTCGGGAAGGAGGATTATTGCTCAGAGCAGCAACGGCACGGAGGGAACGAGGCCTCTAATCCATGTGTTTACCCGCAGGTATGGGGATGCTCGCCAGTGTGTACACAGATGACGAGGAGCGAGGCAACGCCATGGGGATTGCGCTGGGAGGACTTGCTATGGGAGTACTGGGTCAGTCTATCATGATTTCTCGCTATTTAATAAGATGTCCTTCTTTTCCCTCAAAACCTTTCATTTCTAGAACTTTTTGTATTTATTATTTTAGCACCTTGATTCGTCTTCTCCTTTGAGCGTTTCGGTTTGGTGAACCGGGTTTATCACTTTACCTTTGGTTTGGTTGATAGCGCGGAGCAGGAAGATGAGGACACAGGTGGGCTTCTTAGTGTGGTTGGGGATGTCGTTGATGCACTGGAGCAGGGAGCACAGGGTCACTATATTGCCAGAGGGATCTCCAGGATGGTCTCCATTCTTCTCTGACATCTCATTGCTGCACACACAGAAAGAATCAATTTGGCTTTTCCAACTTTCGGAGCAGACTTTTCCCTTCTTGCATTGCCTATAGGTTTTCAGGCCAAGATCTCTCAGTGATAGGGTTCTCCTTACATGGGTGGTAGGTCCTAGTGACATAGCTGAAAGGTTCCATCAAAGGAGGATGCAAGGGTTCATATCCAGAGAGTTATAGGGTTCCTCATACATTGGTAGCAGACACTATTGAGAATATGGAGGATCCCATTATTATAGTGTGATAGGAACCCAGAACGTTGCAGGAAGGTGATTTGTAGCTCTAAAGATTAATCATTACAGGATTTCACCTGAGTCAGTTCTTGGTTCCTCCTTATTTTGGTTACAGGTTCCCTCTTAAGAATATGGAGGAATACCTCCTATTCTAGATTACTCCATTTCTCTGTCACTGGGGAGACATTAACATGAGATAGTTCTAGGTTCCTCCATTGCTTGGGAGACTTTATCATGAGGCAGTTGTAGGTTCTTCATTTACTGGAGATACTGTATACCTTTCCAAAGTCCTCCATTACTGGGGAGATTTTATCATGAGACAATTCTAGATTACTCCATTACAGGTAAAACTTTATTATGAGACAATTCTAGGTTCGTCGATTGCTGGATAGACTTTATCATGAGATAGTTCCAGGTTTCTCCATTGCTGAGACTTTATTATGAGACAGGTCTGCGCTCCTCAATGTGGTGGTGATTAGGTTCCCCTTTGCTGAGGAGACTTTGTCATGAGACCGTTCTAGGTTCCCCCTTTGCTGAGGAGACTTTATCATGAGACAGTTCCAGGTTTCTCCATTGCTGAGGAGACTTTAGCATGGGACCGTTCCAGGTTCCCCCTTTGCTGAGAAGACTTTATCATGAGACAATTCTAGATTACTCCATTACTGGTAAAACTTTATTATGAGACAATTCGTCGATTGCTGGATAGACTTTATCGTGCATGAGACAATTCCAGGTTCCCCCTTTGCTGAGGAGACTTTATCATGAGATAGTTCTAGGTTTCTTCATTGCTGAGGAGACTTTATCATGAGACAGGTCTGCGCTCCTCAATGTGGTGGTGAATAGGTTCCCCCTTTGCTGAGGAGACTTTATCATGAGACCGTTCTAGGTTCCCCCTTTGCTGAGGAGACTTTATCATGAGACAGTTCCAGGTTTCTCCATTGCTGAGGAGACTTTATCATGAGACAGGTCTGCGCTCCTCAATGTGGTGGTGATTAAGTTTCCCCTTCGTCTCGATGTCCGACATCACTGGAGATATTGTCGCCATTATTGTCTTGTTTTTTCTCTTCTCTCCTCGCAGTTGGACCTCCATTTGGAAGCATCTTGTATGAGTTTGTGGGGAAGACGGCTCCGTTCCTGGTGCTCGCGGTGCTGGTTCTCTTTGATGGAGGTTGCTATTATTAGATTTGATTCTTCTTATCAGGCAAATGATGATGTGTAATAGAAAAGATTGTGTCTAATGTCCCCTGTGTGTTCTAATGTCTCCTCTGTCCTCAGCTCTTCAGCTTTTCATCCTTCAACCTTCTAGAGTTCAGCCAGAGGTGAGTCCACCGAGGACGCGGAGGAGCGCAGCAACGTCCCGGAGACAACCGCGTCCACAGACTAATGTCCTCCTATTCTTCTAGAGTCAGACGGGGACATCACTATTCACCCTCCTGAGAGACCCCTACATCATCATCGCGGCAGGTACTGGCAGCACGTAGCTACATCCCTATACTCTGTCCATATGGAGAAAGTATGTGCCCCCACATCCACCTCCGGGGGCTTCACTGTCCTCCTCTACATCCATAGACATTAATATGGAGAAAGTATGTGCCCCCCACATCCACCTCCGGGGGCTTCTCTGTCCTCATCTACATCCATAGACATTAATATGGATAAAGTATGTGCCCCCACATCCACCTCCGGGGGCTTCTCTGTCCTCATCTACATCCATAGACATTAATATGGAGAAAGTATGTGCCCCCACATCCACCTCCGGGGGCTTCTCTGTCCTCATCTACATCCATAGACATTAATATGGATAAAGTATGTGCCCCCCACATCCACCTCCGGGGGCTTCTCTGTCCTCATCTACATCCATAGACATTAATATGGAGAAAGTATGTGCCCCACATCCACCTCCGGGGGCTTCTCTGTCCTCATCTACATCCATAGACATTAATATGGAGGAAGTATGTGCCCCCACACTCCTCCTCGGGGGCTTCTCTGTCCTCATCTACATCCATAGACATTAATATGGAGGAAAGTATGTGCCCCCCACATCCACCTCCGGGGCTTCACTGTCCTCATCTACATCCATAGACATTAATATGGAGAACGTATGTGCCCCCCACATCCCCTCCGGGGGCTTCTCTGTCCTCATCTACATCCATAGACATTAATATGGAGGAAAGTATGTGCCCCCACATCCACCTCCGGGGGCTTCTCTGTCCTCATCTACACCATAGACATTAATATGGATAAAGTATGTGCCCCCACATCCACCTCCGGGGGCTTCTCTGTCCTCATCTACATCCATAGACATTAATATGGAGGAAGTATGTGCCCCCACATCCACCTCCTGGGGCTTCACTGTCCTCATCTACACCATTGACATTAATATGGAGAAAGTATGTGCCCCACATCCACCTCCGGGGGCTTCACTGTCCTCTCTACATCCATAGACATTAATATGGAGAAAGTATGTGCCCCCCACATCCACCTCCGGGGGCTTCTCTGTCCTCATCTACATCCATAGACATTAATATGGAGAAAGTATGTGCCCCCACATCCACCTCCGGGGGCTTCTCTGTCCTCATCTACATCCATAGACATTAATATGGAGGAAAGTATATGCCCCCCACATCGACCTCCGTGGGCTTCTCTGTCCTCATCTACATCCATAGACATTAATATGGGAAAGTATGTGCCCCCCACATCCACCTCCGGGGGCTTCTCTGTCCTCATCTA
Source organism: Oophaga sylvatica (assembly GCA_033576555.1). NCBI lineage: Eukaryota > Metazoa > Chordata > Amphibia > Anura > Dendrobatidae > Oophaga > Oophaga sylvatica. The sequence continues at coordinate 74,195 of JARQOD010002511.1, forward strand.
CATCCATAGACATTAATATGGAGAAAGTATGTGTCCCCCACATCCTCCTCCGGGGGCTTCTCTGTCCCATCTACATCCATAGACATTAATATGGAGAAAGTATGTGTCCCCCACATCCTCCTCCGGGGGCTTCTCTGTCCCATCTACATCCATAGACATTAATATGGAGAAAGTATGTGCCCCCACATCCTTCTCCAGGGGCTTCTCTGTCCTCATCTACATCCATAGACATTAATATGGGGAAAGTATGTGCCCCCCACATCCTCCTCCGGGGGCTTCTCTGTCCTCATCTACATCCATAGACATTAATATGGAGAAAGTATGTGCCCCCCACATCCTCCTCCGGGGGCTTCTCTGTCCTCATCTACATCCATAGACATTAATATGGAGAAAGTATGTGCCCCCACATCCTCCTCCGGGGGCTTCTCTGTCCTCATCTACATCCATAGACATTAATATGGAGAAAGTATGTGCCCCCACATCCACCTCTGGGGCTTCTCTGTCCTCATCTACATCCATAGACATTAATATGGAGAAAGTATGTGCCCCCCACATCCTCCTCCGGGGGCTTCTCTGTCCCATGTACATCCATAGACATTAATATGGAGAAAGTATGTGCCCCTCACATCCTCCTCCGGGGGCTTCTCTGTCCTCATCTACATCCATAGACATTAATATGGAGAAAGTATGTGCCCCCACATCCACCTCCGGGGGCTTCTCTGTCCTCATCTACATCCATAGACATTAATATGGAGGAAAGTATGTGCCCCCACATCACCTCCGGGGGCTTCTCTGTCCTCATCTACATCCATAGACATTAATATGGAGAAAGTATGTGCCCCCACATCCACCTCCGGGGGCTTCTCTATCCCCATCTACATCCATAGACATTAATATGGAGGAAACTATGTGCCCCCACATCCTCCTCCGGGGGCTTCTCTGTCCTCATCTACATCCATAGACATTAATATGGAGAAAGTATGTGCCCCCCACATCCCCTCCGGGGGCTTCTCTGTCCTCATCTACATCCATAGACATTAATATGGAGAAAGTATGTGCCCCCCACATCCCCCGGGGGCTTCTCTGTCCTCATCTACATCCATAGACATTAATATGGAGAAAGTATGTGCCCCCACATCACCTCCGGGGGCTTCTCTGTCCTCATCTACATCTCATAGACATTAATATGGAGAAAGTATGTGCCCCCACATCATCCTCGGGGGCTTCTCTGTCCTCATCTACATCCATTTGACATTAATATGGAGAAAGTATGTGCCCCCACATCCCACCTCGGGGGCTTCTCTGTCCTCATCTACATCATAGACATTAATATGGAGAAAGTATGTGCCCCCCACATCCTCGGGGGCTTCTCTGTCCTCATCTACATCCATAGACATTAATATGGAGAAAGTATGTGCCCCCCACATCACCTCGGGGGCTTCTCTGTCCTCATCTACATCCATAGACATTAATATGGAGAAAGTATGTGCCCCCACATCCACCTCGGGGGCTTCTCTGTCCTCATCTACATCCATAGACATTAATATGGAGAAAGTATGTGCCCCCACATCCACCTCGGGGGCTTCTCTGTCCTCATCTACATCCATAGACATTAATATGAGAAAGTATGTGCCCCCCACATCCACCTCCGGGGGCTTCTCGTCCTCATCTACATCCATAGACATTAATATGGAGAAAGTATGTGCCCCCACATCCACCTCCGGGGCTTCTCTGTCCCCTCTACATCCATAGACATTAATATGAGAAAGTATGTGCCCCCACATCCTCCTCCGGGGGCTTCTGTCCTCATCTACATCCATAGACATTAATATGGAGAAAGTATGTGCCCCCACATCCTCCTCGGGGGCTTCTCTGTCCTCATCTACATCCATAGACATTAATGGAGAAAGTATGTGCCCCCCACATCCCTCCGGGGGCTTCTCTGTCCTCATCTACATCCATAGACATTAATATGGGAAAGTATGTGCCCCCCACATCCCTCCGGGGGCTTCTCTGTCCTCATCTACATCCATAGACATTAATATGGAGAAAGTATGTGCCCCCACATCCTCCTCGGGGGCTTCTTGTCCTCATCTACATCCATAGACATTAATATGGAGAAGTATGTGCCCCCCATCCTCCTCCGGGGGCTTCTCTGTCCTCATCTACATCCATAGCATTATATGAGGAAAGTATGTGCCCCCATCCACCTCGGGGGCTTCTCTGTCCCATCTACATCCATAGACATTAATATGGAGAAAGTATGTGCCCCCCCCCCCCCCCCCCCCCCCCCCCCCCCCCCCCCCCCCCCCCCCCCCCCCCCCCCCCCCCCCCCCCCCCCCCCCCCCCCCCCCCCCCCCCCCCCCCCCCCCCCCCCCCCCCCCCCCCCCCCCCCCCCCCTTTTTTTTTTTTTTTTTTTTTTTTTTTTTTTTTTTTTTTTTTTTTTTTTTTTTTTTTTTTTTTTTTTTTTTTTTTTTTTTTTTTTTTTTTTTTTTTTTTTTTTTTTTTTTTTTTTTTTTTTTTTTTCC
>JARQOD010002512.1:0-76718 GCA_033576555.1 Oophaga sylvatica
TCAGCTCTGTATAAGGAGCAGAGGTATCTCGTGCCCGCTCTTGTACTCCCCGCACGGGCCGCAGGCTCAGCTCTGTATAAGGAGCAGAGGTATCTCGCGCCCGCTCTTGTACTCCCCGTGCGGGCAGTAGGCTCAGCTCTGTATAAGGAGCAGAGGTATCTCGCGCACGCTCTTGTACTCCCCGCGCAGGCCGCAGGCTCAGCTCTGTATAAGGAGCAGAGGTATCTCGTGCCCGCTCTTGTACTCTGTGTATTGCATTTACACATAAAATTCACAGATGTGGTGAATCGTGACGTGATCGCCGGCCCTCGGGAGACGTCTGTGCTGGTAAAATAAAGGCGGATTTGATAGACATGGACTGTAAAGATGGTGGATGGTTCTGCTCCTTTTCGTTATTCATTTTGCTCTTGTCCATTATCTCACTGGAAGGTCAGGATTATAGGGGGACCGGCCGTACGAGGGGCTGCGGAGTTGTACCTGGGCAAGCATGCGCACTACCACTCCCCAAGAAGTGAATGGAGCTGTGGTCAGGCATGTGCACTACCACTCCCCTAGAAGTGAATGGAGCTGTGGTCAAGCATGCGCACTACGGCTCCCCTAGAAGTGAGTGGAGCTGTGGTCACGCATGCGCACTACTGCTCCCCAAGAAGTGAATGGAGCTGTGGTCACGCATGCGCACTACCGCTCAGCGAGAAGTGAATGGAGCTGTGGTCAAGCATGCACACTACCGCTCCCCTAGAAGTGAATGGAGCTGTGGTCACGCATGCGCACTACCCCTCCCCTATAAGTGAATGGAACTGTGGTCACGCATGCGTACTTCCGCTCCCCAAGAGGTGAATGGAGCTGTGGTCACGCATGCACACTACTGCTCCCCAAGAAGTGAATGGAGCTGTGGTCACGCAGGTGCACTACCACTCCCCTAGAAGTGAATAGAGCTGTGGTCATGCAAGCGCACTTCCGCTCCCCAAGAGGTGAATGGAGCTGTGGTCACGCATGCACACTACTGCTCCCCAAGAAGTGAATGGAGCTGTGGTCACGCATGCACGCTACCACTCCCCTAGAAGTGAAATGAGCTGTGGTCACGCATGCGCACTACCACTCCCCTAGAAGTGAATGGAGCTGTGGTCATGCATGCGCACTACCACTCCCCTAGAAGTGAATGGAGCTGTGGTCACGCATGCGCACTACCGCTCCCCAAGAGGTGAATGGAGCTGTGGTCACGCATGCGCACTACCCCTCCCCTAGAAGTGAATGGAGCTGTGGTCACGCATGCGCACTACCACTCCCCTAGAAGTGAATGGAGCTGTAGTCACGCATACGCACTACCGCTCCCCAAGAGGAGAATGGAGCTGTTGTCACGCATGCGCACTACTGCTCCCCTAGAAGTGAATGGAGCTGTGGTAACGCATGCACTCTACTGCTCCCCTAGAAGTGAATGGAGCTGTGGTCACGCATGCGCACTACCAGTCCCCTAGAAGTGAATGGAGCTGTGGTCACGCATACGCACTACCGCTCCCCAAGAGGAGAATGGAGCTGTTGTCACGCATGCGCACTACTGCTCCCCTAGAAGTGAATGGAGCTGTGGTAACGCATGCACTCTACTGCTCCCCTAGAAGTGAATGGAGCTGTGGTCACGCATGCGCACTACCAGTCCCCTAGAAGTGAATGGAGCTGTGGTCACGCATACGCACTACCGCTCCCCAAGAGGAGAATGGAGCTGTTGTCACGCATGCGCACTACTGCTCCCCTAGAAGTGAATGGAGCTGTGGTCACGCATGCGCACTACTGCTCCTCTAGAAGTGAATGGAGCTGTGGTCACGCATGCGCACTACCGCTCCCCTAGAAGTGAATGGAGCTGTGGTCACGCATGCGCACTACCGCTCCCCTAGAAGCGAGTGGAGCTGAGGTCATTCATACACACTATCGCTGTATACATTCAGGGACTCCATTCTTATGATAGATGAGGGTGCTGTCTTGTTATTGGTGGGATAAGCCCCTTTTAGCTATACTTGTGAGCCTCAAACCAGCGGAGTTGGGGGTCCGCCAGTCTCTGTATAGCCGGCCCTTGTTTTCTAAAGAGAAATGGCTTCTTGTGCGGAATTGGAGCCTCCGATACATGTGAACAAGGCCCTAAAACCTTTTCCTCGTACCCATTGCGTCCAGTCTGCGCTCATAGACATAAGGTAGCATAAAACATTTTTTATTAAGCGCCATAAATGCTTTTTGTCTTTGCCGGTTTATTTCAAATAAGGAAAAAAATATAGAAAAGCGAGTCAATAAAGAAATAATGTATTTTTTTTCTTCTCTTCCAGATCTTTTGTTCCCGCTGCTCCTCCCATTCTGCTCCATTACCGCGGTACGGGCAGATGAAGCCGGTCCGTGTCTGTACGCACTGTTACATGTTCCACGTCACTCCCTTCTACAGTGACAAAGCCGCCGTTTGATGCCATGATCCCACCGGGGGGAAACCCGGGCCAAGAATTTTCACTGAATACAGACTTGGGGCATGCCGGCTGCCGGCTTTAATTTGTACTTTTTATTATTATTATTATTATTTGTACAGAGAAATTTTGATTTATTTTTTTTTTAATTTTTGTCAAGCTGCTAAAAGATAAAAAGGATGAAACGCGTGCATCTCAGCTTCAGTACCGTCTTCCATTTGTTCTGACACAGGCACACCGAACGTCATGACACAGAAGACTACAAAGAATATGGCTTCACGGCTGTCACTGCATCACGGCTTACCTTAAACATTTAAGATTGCAGCATCTGTCACAGCACTGCTGTAAAGCATGGCTGCACCTCTGATTGCTGGGAAACCCCGCCCCGAGCAACCTCTCTTCCATTATATACATTGCGTTGTCTCCTCTGACGAGCAGAATCAAGATGGTTTAGGGAAAATATACATTATAGGGTTTGGGGGTGTCGTTACAGTCTGCGAGATGCAGTTTGTGTGGGTTTTTTGCTTTCCTAGTTTACAGCAATAATTTTCCACTACAGACATACTCTGCTGTCATATCCGGAAATCTCTTCATCTGTTCACCCTCATGTTCTTTATATATAGGTTGCGGAATTGTAGTCCTAATGATGAAGTAGTCATCCTGCCTATTTTATTAAGCCAAAGAGCAAATTTAAGACCGACAACCACAGAGCTAGAAACGTGCTACTGCAGTTGTCACTTCCCATCCCCCACTCCTCTTGGCAGCCTAATCAAAAACCATAACTCTGCCGAGGCTGACGGTGACACTTACGAATGCTCTTCCTACTTGCAAGGAGAACCTTGATACATGATCAGCATTAAATCCCTTTATTAATTTTTGTTTGGGAGGGAAAGTAATTTTTTTTTATATATATATATATATATATATATTTTTTTTTTTTTAACATCAGATTTTTTAATACCCGTGCTGAAAGCAATTGCTCATAAGCCGTTTGATATCAAATATTGCATTTGATGCAAAGCTTATTAGTGCATTTTAAAGGGAAACCTGCCTTCAAGGCTGTGCATTGCCCTTAATCAATTGTGTGATGGTACCTCAGGGGCGGGGCAATACCTTGTCACATGGTTCCAACTCTTCATCCTGTTAAACTGAGTCGCCCTCCAGAGCAATGGGAACTCGGATCTGAGCCTATAGACTACTATGGGGCATGTCACGGCGACACAGCTCAGTCCGTGGCTCTGGTGCTCATTCTTTAATGTGGGATATTTACAGGTGAATTGAATATTGGAATGGGGATTCGTGATGCCACTTGTGGTACCTGGTCAGGATGACCAGCGCTGCTATGCAGATCCACTGAAGGGTTAATATTATGCAGCTAGATGTTAAGCCTTCCACAAGTAAGGCTTAGTCCTTCAGTGCAGATAGATGTGCAGGGGTGCAGGACGGACGGGGACCCGGCAGTGAGGGGTAATAAGGTAGACACACAAGTCACTTTGGTACCTTTACGAAAGATGTTGCAGGCAGTCCCCGGAGCACTGTAGGGTGAAGGCTGCACATCCAGATTCCTCCACTGAGTAGGTGTGTGGCCTCCTGTTCCTTGCCTTTTTGTGATAAAGTCCTGACCTGCTTGTGATGAGTCGCACAACACCAGGGTTATGGGGTACTCGGCACTGAGCCCGTTGAAGTCTATGGGGAATGTCACAAGTAGCACAGCTCGGTCCGTTGCCCTGGGCGCTCATACAAAGGGGGATATTTACAGGGGAGTGTAGTAATAGTTCGTGACGCCACCTGTGGTTTCTGATCGCATGGACCAGCGCTGCAAATGGATCTTCTGAGGGGATGTTACAGGGCAGCAAGATGTTATGTCTCCCACAGGTGAGACGGTTCCCTCAAGGTCTATGGTGATGCAGGGTGCAGGTAATAAGTCAGTCACACACATGCCAGTCTCTTTCCATACCTTTACTGATGAAGGTTGCAGGTATGTCCCGGGAAGCTGCTCAGGGTGGAGTATGTACATCCAGGTAATCGCCAAGTAGGTTTTATGCCTCCTTTCCCTTTTAAAGTGTATGAGTCCTAACCTGCGTGAAGTCAGGTTTAACTCTAAGCAAGACAGCTTCGCCCGGCCAACATTGTGGTGGAAGTCTTCTTCTGGAAAGAACTAAGTCTATCTGGCTGCGCACGCCCGACTCCTGTTCTCCCTGACCCCAGTTACGTATCGGCACTTAGGGCTACCCTCTGTGACTTGAAATCCAGCAGGGATTCCGGTTTTTCTCTCACTAGCCGTAAAGGTTCTAGCAATACTTCGGACCCGGTGTCCGGTTAAGTTGAGTGAAGGTGATCTGTCACCGAAGTCACTCCTTCCTTGGGTCACCACTCGCCCGTCGCCCTACTCTCACCCTTAACATAAGCACAGGGTAGCAGTGGGTGTAGTCACCAGCTTCCTTCCTTCCAAAGCTCACTGACCGATTCTCAGTTAACTCGATGTTCTGATGACTGTAGTCCCCTTCCTTTCGTTCCTTCATAAACTCTGTCCAGAGCGGCTATCAGGACCTTCCGTCAGACTGATTTCATGCAGGCTTCGAGAGTCACTTTCCACATTCCTTAGGGAACTAACAGTCTGAATGATCTGAGATATCAGCTTGCAATCTTTCCTCCTCTGTCTCGTCTGACAGGAAATCTCCGTCTCAGTCTGGCTAGTATGACTCACTAGTAGTGTTGAGCGATATTGCTCGATATCTAAAAATATCGTATCGAAATTGTATCGCCGATAGCACTAAATATCGTCGATATCCGATTTCGATACCGGAAGTCCCATGTAAGTCTATGGGAACAAAATATCGCAACAAAAAAAAACCCTTTCTTTCGTTGTAACACAAAATATACACACATAGAATACATATATATATATATACATGTCATTGTGACATATATATATACATATATTTATAGTTTATACACTTCTACATAGTAAAATCGACTCTAATTCAATTGCCGGGTAAAGACGTGACATACCCCATAGAAGTCGACGGGCTCGGTGCCGAGTACCCCGAAAACCTCTGGCTCTGTGCGACTCAACTTGGGCGTCACGAACAGGATTCTGTAGCTCGCTATAAGCGAGTCCTGTGTGCCTGAATTGCACTGGTTTTGTGCTTGAGAATTGCTAAAATCATCAGAGAATGTTGTTGTGTCGACCCGCCACCACAATTGTGGGTTACCAGGGCAATGGGGTACTCAGAGCCGAGCCCGTAGAAGTCTATGGGGATTTTGTCACAGGTAGCTGTGGCTCGGTCTGTGGCCCGGGCGGTCTGGCGTAAGTTGGGGATATATTTACAGGGGATTGATTTATGTACAGTTCGTGACGCCACCTGTAGTATTCTGGTAATTAGTACCAGCGCTGCTGTAGATCTCTGAGGGGATGGTGAGGCAGCTAGATGTCGGGTCCCCTACAGGTGGGACTGGTCCCTCAAAGTCTATGTGAGTTGTGAAGTCGAGTGCGGTTAAAGAACACAGTCTCACACGGTCAGCGTCTTTCCATACCTTTACTTGCAAGATGTTAAGGCAGGTCCCAGGGAGGCTGATCCACGGAGAGTGTATTTTGAGGCAGCAGCTGGACAAGTTAGGGGCCTCCTTTATCTCCAATATGGCGAGTGCAACTAGCATGAAGCGTAGTTCCCTCAATTCTCAGCTAATCTTAGCTGTACCTGCCCAGTCAGTGTAGTGTTAGGGGCCTTCCTATGAAGGAGCTGAATTCTTACGTGGTCCTGCAGAACTCCAAAGTCTTCACTCCCCCTGACCCCAATTACGTACTGACTATAAGGGGCTTGTCTGCCGCGACCTAGGGTCCGGTAGATTCCTGGTTTTCCTGTCTCTGTGCCTGAAACAACAGTGACTCTTCGGTCCCCAGTGACCGGTTACAACGTGCTGGACTTCTGCAATCCGTTAAGCACAAATCTTATAAATCCACTTGCCTTTCGCCTTGTCCACGCTGGTAACATAAGCACTCTTACTAGCCAAGGGTCGAGCAGTCACTTCTTTCCTTTTCCTTCCTATCAAGTTAGCCGCAGATGCTCAGTTATCACAGGCAGGAGCACGTCACTGTACCTGATACCGTCCTCTAGACAGGAATGCTGAAGACTTTCTGGGTTACAACTTGTTCTTTCCTTCAATGTATGCTGAGGAGATGACACAGCTCTGACCAGACTAAGGTGTATTCCAACACCTATACCAGACTCCACTTTCCAAGCCGATGAGATAGCAATCTAGACTCCTTCCCCTCCAGATACAGACTCTCTCACTGTAGTCCAGACGCAGACTCTCCACGTCCTTACTGCCCGAAGACAGGAACTAGACTCTCTGACTAAAATCACTCCTACACATACCTTCTTGACCACTCCCTAGAGTATACTCCACTACCCTAAGGGTGTGTCTAGTGTGTGTAGAGTGAATGCATATTGAGCATTAAGCCGCTGCCTCGCCATACACTCTCCAGGGTACTGTGTGTGCCTACCACCAGGGCTACACATTCCCCCATGGTAAACGACAGCACTCCCGGGCTGTGAAATACAAAAGACATTTTATTATACAATAACAATAACAATAACATCTTCCCATCCGGGAGGTAAGAATACCTTGAACGTTACAAACTTTAATACAAAAATACAAATAGTATCAAATGGCATTCAATAAATAAATTTACAATATACTTGTGAAGGACCCGCACCAAACCTTCAACGTGGGTCCTGGGTGGGCTGCAGGACGTCCAATTGCAGACCTCACTCAGTGCCACACCACACGGGTTTTGTTTTTCAGAGGTAGTTATGGATGGTTTTTTTTTGTAAAACCAAGAGAAAGCACCGAAGCGCAACTATGTACAAGAAAGTTCTGGGTTAGCATAGTCCTTAACCTCAAAAGTCCATTTGTAAAGAAAGACATAATAAATCACATTATCAAAGTGCAACTGCTTTTTATCTATCAATTACCAATTACCCAGCCGGGCATTCTATAATTAGAAATATATATTCATTATATATAACTTGTGCAAAAACTTTTTCAAAAACATTTTAAACTTTTTGCTATAGTACTGATGGTAGACCCGATATGGATCTCACCAACCCTTTACTATTTATTCATTTTCTACAAATACTTTTTCCACTACATTTTCCACCCCGGGGGCTGGAACGATGCAATGAGCCCTTGATCCCAAGACCAGCAAATCATGTGCTGCGATCAGGGTCTGGGTTGCGACAGTTCTGTTGCGAACCTCTAGGGGCGCAACGGGTATACTCTCTCCGCATGACACCGATTGCGTCTCCATTACAGTCAACGATATAGACCGCGTCAGGGTTTGCGATCTAGACTGGGTCGCATGTGGCGATGTGGAGGTGGCTCTAACTTGCGATGAACTTTGGGTCGCTAGTTGCGATGACTTTTCAGGGGGCGATGCTGGGGCACGGCCGGACGCTGCTTGTACTGGAGACGGGGACGCTGCGGCAATGGTGACGGTACCGGCGTCTGGGACGGGGTCGCGGACGATGGCGACATTCAGGGCATACCACCCCTTCATTCCCCAATGCCGCGTATAAGTGACTATATCCCCGTTCACTAAGTCCCTCCCAGGATGACCTTGTGGCAGGTGAGATTCCACGTCACGCCTGCTGACGAAGACCGCTGGGTAGAGGCCCGGTTCACGGATAAAGCCCCAGCCCTTCCGGAGCTGGAACTCAGCCACACACCCCCGCCGCCGTGGTTCCCGTAAGGTACCTTTGTCGCGACGGACAGTCTCCTTGTCGGCAATCAGCTCGGCATACTGTCGCTGACGGTTCCTCTGGATTTTCTGCTCTTCTTCCTGCTGACGCCTCTTCTTTTCACGACTCCGCCATTCTTGTTCCCACTGGGCGGTGTAGGCGACGTCATCCAGGCGCGCCATCTCGTCCCAGTCCACATCTGGTAGTGACGGACAGGATCCCTCCGGTGTCCCTGCCGGGGACCGATAATCTGCTGCGGCCTCTTGGCCGGCGGGCGTTCCGGGATTGGCTGTACCTCCTCAACCTCTTCCGCATCCACCGCTTCACCAGTGGGATCGGGAACGGTACTTTCGGGGGCAGCCTCCGGTTGCTCCTTCGCCTTGGGCAGCAGACTCTTCGGTTTTTGGAATCGTGGGGGTTCATTGAGGGGAGGGGACGCCGTGTTCGTCAATTGCCACTTCAGCAGGTTACAGCGGCGTCTCTCTATCTCCTCCAGTCCAGGTTGGAACATCTTCTTTAGGCGTGAGTTCTCCTCCTGAAGCTCTAACAACGCCTGTTGCAGGTGCAGGATTGCATAAGTCTCCGATGCCGATGGCAGCTTGGCGGGGGCACGGGGCCTGCCTTCCTCCGCTGCTCCGCTCGGCTGCACACGTCCTGCCTCCATCATTTTCCAGAAGATTCTTTCTTCTTTCTGCGGAGACATCCGGTCTCTTCCGTGGAGGTGGGGTTTGCGTCTCCTCCTCCTCGCAGGGAAGGTGAAGAGGAGGCGGACCTCCTTTGCTGTAGGGCAGGACCGCATGTTATAGTAGCACTTTGAGAGGGCAGGCATTTTCTTCGCGCCACAGGGGGGTAGACGCCCACGAAGGTACGCCCACCTTCTTCTCCAGCGCCTGAGGGCGCGAATATGGCGACAAAAATGGCGATTTTGGCGCCAAAAGTGCAAACAGTCCTTTTACAAAAACAAGTCCTTAGGCACGCAGGGCTCGCAATTTCGCGAGTTTCGTATCCTGTTCGTGACGCCAAGTTGTTGTGTCGACCCGCCACCACAATTGTGGGTTACCAGGGCAATGGGGTACTCAGAGCCGAGCCCGTAGAAGTCTATGGGGATTTTGTCACAGGTAGCTGTGGCTCGGTCTGTGGCCCGGGCGGTCTGGCGTAAGTTGGGGATATATTTACAGGGGATTGATTTATGTACAGTTCGTGACGCCACCTGTAGTATTCTGGTAATTAGTACCAGCGCTGCTGTAGATCTCTGAGGGGATGGTGAGGCAGCTAGATGTCGGGTCCCCTACAGGTGGGACTGGTCCCTCAAAGTCTATGTGAGTTGTGAAGTCGAGTGCGGTTAAAGAACACAGTCTCACACGGTCAGCGTCTTTCCATACCTTTACTTGCAAGATGTTAAGGCAGGTCCCAGGGAGGCTGATCCACGGAGAGTGTATTTTGAGGCAGCAGCTGGACAAGTTAGGGGCCTCCTTTATCTCCAATATGGCGAGTGCAACTAGCATGAAGCGTAGTTCCCTCAATTCTCAGCTAATCTTAGCTGTACCTGCCCAGTCAGTGTAGTGTTAGGGGCCTTCCTATGAAGGAGCTGAATTCTTACGTGGTCCTGCAGAACTCCAAAGTCTTCACTCCCCCTGACCCCAATTACGTACTGACTATAAGGGGCTTGTCTGCCGCGACCTAGGGTCCGGTAGATTCCTGGTTTTCCTGTCTCTGTGCCTGAAACAACAGTGACTCTTCGGTCCCCAGTGACCGGTTACAACGTGCTGGACTTCTGCAATCCGTTAAGCACAAATCTTATAAATCCACTTGCCTTTCGCCTTGTCCACGCTGGTAACATAAGCACTCTTACTAGCCAAGGGTCGAGCAGTCACTTCTTTCCTTTTCCTTCCTATCAAGTTAGCCGCAGATGCTCAGTTATCACAGGCAGGAGCACGTCACTGTACCTGATACCGTCCTCTAGACAGGAATGCTGAAGACTTTCTGGGTTACAACTTGTTCTTTCCTTCAATGTATGCTGAGGAGATGACACAGCTCTGACCAGACTAAGGTGTATTCCAACACCTATACCAGACTCCACTTTCCAAGCCGATGAGATAGCAATCTAGACTCCTTCCTCCCTCCAGATACAGACTCTCTCACTGTAGTCCAGACGCAGACTCTCCACGTCCTTACTGCCCGAAGACAGGAACTAGACTCTCTGACTAAAATCACTCCTACACATACCTTCTTGACCACTCCCTAGAGTATACTCCACTACCCTAAGGGTGTGTCTAGTGTGTGTAGAGTGAATGCATATTGAGCATTAAGCCGCTGCCTCGCCATACACTCTCCAGGGTACTGTGTGTGCCTACCACCAGGGCTACACATATTTGCCATTTTTCCGCCATATCTGCGTCACGACGAGGCACTGGTGAAGAAGAAGGGCATGCTCTTCGTGGGTGTCACTCACTCAGTGGCGTGAAAACGATGGCCGCCCACTGTAAATGGTACTGCAATGTAACATCGTGCCCCACAGCTCTGGAGTTCCGCCTCCTCATCCTCCTCAGTGTGAGGAGGTCCCGCCTCCCTACAAAAGAGGGGCCCTCTCCAGATATGACACATGTGACTTGGCAGAGATGGCTAATGGACACGACGAGCAGAAGTGTGAAGGGATGGAGCAGTCAGAGCTCTCCCCCCACGGAAGCGACCCGATCGCCACGGAATCACCGTTGGGCACCCGGCCTGTAAACCCTCCTACGCTGCAAGAAGCGGAGGATACCCTGAGAGGCCTGGCCCGGCACCGGGAGGAGGTCGCCAGGATGGAAGCCAGCTGGCGTGCCCTAAAAATAAACTTGGAGCGGCGCCAATCCCTCTTACCTGAAGTGTCTGTACCGGAAGGTGAGGCACCCGTTATAGTAGAGGAGCCCTTGCAATGTGATCCGGTTGACGTTGTCGCAGTGGAGGCACCCGTTCCTGCAAAAACCGCAGCACCGTCAGCAGCACCCCAGATCCCGCTGTCTGCCCCGGTCGCTGAGACAGAAGAAGCGACATGGAGGAGGCCGCGCAGGCACCAGAGCACTACCTGCCTGTACCGGAGCCCCGACTGTCATCTGATTTAGAGCCGTCTGCTTCCTCCGCAGGGGAGCGCCGCCAGGACTGGGGGGCGACAGGAGAGCTGCCGCAAACCGGACACTGTAAGCTGCAGTGGAGTGGTGGAGACATGGAGCAACTGGTGGAGGAGAATTACAATCGGCGTCAGGAGGAAGAGTGGAGACGTTGGGAGCGGGAAGCAGAGCGACAAAGGGAGCAGCGAGAAACCCTAAAACTTCGCCAACGTCACCTGGAGAAGGACCGGGCAGATAAGGACCGGATGAGAAAGGATAAAGGAACCCTGAGTGAGCAGCGGCGTAAGGGTGCAGTACGGAGCTTTAAATTGAAAGGTGGGTGGGGCTTCATCAAGGAGCCTGGACTTTATTTAGAAGTCTTTGTGACCCGGCGGGACGTGGAGGCTCACCTCCCAGAAGGACACCCGGGGAGGAACCTGTTGCCAGGAGACTTGGTGACTTACACCCGACACTGGGGTTACAATGGATGGTACGCCCTAAATGTTACCAGGTGCGACCCCTACTCCCCAGTGTGTCAGGAACCTGTGAGACCCTCGAAGCCTTCAGCCTCCCACATCCAGGTCTCTGCAAAAGTGCCCACCCCACGCCGTAAATCTCCCCAGCCTCCCTCAGTGGTCTCCTCAGCAGCCCCAGCTATGGACATGATAAGTATAGCTGGCCCGTACCCGCGCCTGTTAGGCCCCCTGGGGTTCGTACAGTCCGTGACATAGGGCTCCAGACCCGGAGAGAGATGAAAGAGGTGGCCACACAGACCCAGATAGCGGGTCACGAATTGACTGTACAGGCCACACGACGTCATCAGGTCCTGGTGGTCCTTGGTGTCTCGGATGTTTGGCAAGCACCAGAAGAGTACCAGGTGGTACCTGTAACACCCCTGCCAAAGAAGTCTAAATAACCCGGACAGGGTCCCTGTATGTAAATAAATAGTTAAATTGTTTATGTACCCGGACGGGTGAATGTTCCCAAAAAATTTTTTTAATTTAATAAAAAATAAAAAACCACAGTTTTCATTTCTTTTATTACTGTCTCATCCTGCTGCGACGCCATCGATCTCCTGTAAAAAAATGAAAAAAAAAAAAAAAAGTATACCACCTGACCGACGCAGTCCATAGTAACGAGTGTCCCACGACGATCCAGCTCTGCTACATCAGAATGACAGGCAGAGCCTGTCATCCCGGCGCAGCACAGCTGATTACCTGCTTCCCCGGCGGTGACGTCATCGGACTGACTGCTTTACGGCCGGGATTACCCTGCAGTCACTGCAGTTATCGCGAAAAACTGCATGTGACCGCCAGGGAGAAGATAATGGCGGCCATCAAGCAGTCCAGGACGTGACCGCCGGAGATCTTCTGCCAGGTAAGTGCCGCTGACTCCTGACAGACCCGACCGACGGACACTCACAGTGACAGTGACAAATCCGATTCCGGTATTCGATAAGACGAAAATATCGAAACGAATTATCGAAAGGCCGATAGAGCTAATATCGGCCGATAGCCGATATTTGCATTATCGTATCGCTCAACACTACTCACTAGCACACACTGGCTCCGACTAACTCCACTCCACTCACTGATCTGATCTAACTGCTACGTCTCTCACACCCCCTTAAATACTCTAAAGGGGCTCCCTCCGGTGGCAATCTAGGGAAGTGTGAGATGTGAATGAATATCAGGTTTTGCAATTACCTTTCAGTACATACTCCTGGAACATGTGTACCAAGGGCAGCTGGGCCACACATCCCCCCTAGTTATCGTCAGCACTCCCGGGCTGAAATAGAAAATGATTTTTATAATAACATCAACAATAACTCGTCCCTTGCGGGAGGTAAGGACACTTTAACGTTACAATGTGTACAATGGCAATTAGAAAAATATCAAAATACTTTTTACATCAATAAATACAAGACACGATTCTTGTGGAGGACCCGCACCAAAAACCTCCCACGTGGGTCCTGGGTGGGCTGCAGGACTTCCTTGCTGCAGACCTCACTCAAGGCCACACCATACGGGTTTTTCTTCAGAGGTAGATATGGCTTTCACGTAAAACCAAGATGGAGCACCGAAGTGCGAACTATTTACAATTAAAGTTTTTGGGCTGGCAAAGTCCTCAGCTACGTAGTCCTTGGATAAGAACATTTCAAGTAAATCACATTTCAATCATAACACAATAATACTTTGTTATTCATTACCCAACTGGGGTATTCTACCTAAAATTATGCAAACTATGCAAACATCATCACATATTATTAATAAAGTGCAAATTCTTCTTCAACTTTGTACAGATGCAGTAAACCCTGTCCGGGTCCTACTGGTCTCCTTTTTTGCAGATAGCGATGACGTCTTCCACTCCTGGGGCTGGAAGCACGCGGTGCGCTCTGGAACGCATCACAAAGAGATCATGTCCTGCTACCTGTGTCTGGGTAGCTACAGTCCTTGTTTCACTTTTGCGATTACTTTTGCGACTTGGCTGGAGGCCTTACAGGTGCCTCTTCTGAATGCAGGTTTTCCAACGATGACGCAGATTTGTGCAGTGGCTTACTTGGGGTCGCTGCGCTCTGTTGCATTGCAGAATAAGTCGCAGTATACGATGCAGAATAGGTCGTAGTATACGATGCAGGTGCGCGGCCTGTCGCTGACATGGCTGGGGCTTGGGACACTGAGACACGGGGTACACTACCAGCTTCAGGTACGGGGTCGCTGACACGGGAGACATTCAAGGCATACCACCCCTTAAGGCCCCAGTGCCGCGTGTAGGTGACTATATCCCCTATGAGCAAATCCCTTCCTGGATGCCCATCTGGTAGGTGAGACTCCACATCCCTGCGGTTGACGAATATCTCCTGGTACAGGCCTGGCTCATGGATGAAACCCCAGCCTCCCTGGAGTTTAAAGTCTCTAATGGCCCCCTGGCGCCGCGGTTCCCGGAGCGTACCTTTATCTCTCCTGACAATTTCTTTATCAGCGAGATCCTTTTCCCGGTACCTCTGGCGAAGCTGCTGCGCCTCTCTCTGCTCCTGCTGCTGCCGCTGCTCATGTTCACGGCGTCGCCACTCGTTCTCCCGCTGGGCGGCGTATTCTACGTCGTCCAGGTACTCCATCTCCTCCTAGTCGACTTCCATCACGGACGGCTGGGCCTCCTCCGGTGTCCCTACCAGGGGACTGCATTCCGCTGCGGCCTCCAGGCCGGGCTGGCACTCCGGAACAGGCAGGGCCTCCTCAGCCT
This sequence comes from Oophaga sylvatica, assembly GCA_033576555.1. Lineage (NCBI taxonomy): Eukaryota > Metazoa > Chordata > Amphibia > Anura > Dendrobatidae > Oophaga > Oophaga sylvatica. Next base: position 14,515 of record JARQOD010002512.1, read on the forward strand.
CCTTCTCTCCCGCCGCGTCCCCGGCGGAGTCAGGATCAGCACTTTTGGAGCCGGCCTCTGGTTTCTCATCAGCCGCTGGCAATGGTGGCACAGGTAATGGTTGCGCTTCTGGAGGGGAGAGCGTTGCGTCCCACAGCAGCCGCTGTTTCAGGGCACGCCAGTTTTTCTCCATCTCCTCCATTTCTTCACGGTGTCGGGTCAGGTCCCTTAGCACCGCATCCACCTCCTCCACTTTCTGCATGGCTTGGTCGGTCTCCCGACCTGGGGACAGCTCAGGCACAGGCAGCAGCTCTTCAGGGGAACGGGGTCTGCGCACCGCCATTCCTCCACACAGCGTCTCCTGTCCTTCCGCCATCTCACTCCAGGCCAGACTGTGTTTCCCATCTGGAACAATCTGGTCTCTTCTGTGGAGGCGGGACTTTCGCTTCCTCTTCCTGGCATAGAGGATGAAGAGGAGGCGGATCTCCCTTGCAGTAGGGCAGGCTCTCACATTGTAATATCATTTAGACAGGACGCACATAGCTTTCGCGCCACAGGGGGGGGTACGCCCACGAAGGCACGCCCACCTTCTTCACCAGCGCCTCAGGGCGCGAATATGGCGGCAAAATGGCGGAAAATGGCGCCAAAAATCACAAGTACTGCACACAGTCTTTTTCACAAAAACAGTCCAATCTAGGCAACACAGGACTCACATTTAGTAAGCTTCGTATCCTGTTCGTGACGCCAAGTTAGATGAGTCGCACAACACCAGGGTTATGGGGTACTCGGCACTGAGCCCGTTGAAGTCTATGGGGAATGTCACAAGTAGCACAGCTCGGTCCGTTGCCCTGGGCACTCATACAAAGGGGGATATTTACAGGGGAGTGTAGTAATAGTTCGTGACGCCACCTGTGGTTTCTGATCGCATGGACCAGCGCTGCAAATGGATCTTCTGAGGGGATGTTACAGGGCAGGAAGATGTTATGTCTCCCACAGGTGAGACGGTTCCCTCAAGGTCTATGGTGATGCAGGGTGCAGGTAATAAGTCAGTCACACACATGCCAGTCTCTTTCCATACCTTTACTGATGAAGGTTGCAGGTATGTCCCGGAAGCTGCTCAGGGTGGAGTATGTACATCCAGGTAATCGCCAAGTAGGTTTAAGGCCTCCTTTCCCTTTTAAAGTGTATGAGTCCTAACCTGCGTGAAGTCAGGTTTAACTCTAAGCAAGACAGCTTCGCCTGGCCAACATTGTGGTGGAAGTCTTCTTCTGGAAAGAACTAAGTCTATCTGGCTGCGCACGCCCGACTCCTGTTCTCCCTGACCCCAGTTACGTATCGGCACTTAGGGCTACCCTCTGTGACTTGAAGTCCAGCAGGGATTCCGGTTTTTCTCTCACTAGCCGTAAAGGTTCTAGCAATACTTCAGACCCGGTGTCCGGTTAAGTTGAGTGAAGGTGATCTGTCACCGAAGTCACTCCTTCCTTGGGTCACCACTCGCCCGTCGCCCTACTCTCACCCTTAACATAAGCACGGGGTAGCAGTAGGTGTAGTCACCAGCTTCCTTCCTTCCAAAGCTCACTGACCGATTCTCAGTTAACTCGATGTTCTGATGACTGTAGTCCCCTTCCTTTCGTTCCTTCATAAACTCTGTCCAGAGCGGCTATCAGGACCTTCCGTCAGACTGATTTCATGCAGGCTCCGAGAGTCACTTTCCACATTCCTTAGGGAACTAACAGTCTGGATGATCTGAGATATCAGCTTGCAATCTTTCCTCCTCTGTCTCGTCTGACAGGAAATCTCCGTCTCAGTCTGGCTAGTATGACTCACTAGCACACACTGGCTCCGACTAACTCCACTCCACTCACTGATCTGATCTAACTGCTACATCTCTCACACCCCCTTAAATACTCTAAAGGGGCTCCCTCCGGTGGCAATCTAGGGAAGTGTGAGATGTGAATGAATATCAGGTTTTGCAATTACCTTTCAGTACATACTCCTGGAACATGTGTACCAAGGGCAGCTGGGCCACACATCCCCCCCTAGTTATCGTCAGCACTCCCGGGCTGAAATAGAAAATGATTTTTATAATAACATCAACAATAACTCGTCCCTTGCGGGAGGTAAGGACACTTTAACGTTACAATGTGTACAATGGCAATTAGAAAAATATCAAAATACTTTTTACATCAATAAATACAAGACACGATTCTTGTGGAGGACCCGCACCAAAAACCTCCCACGTGGGTCCTGGGTGGGCTGCAGGACTTCCTTGCTGCAGACCTCACTCAAGGCCACACCATACGGGTTTTTCTTCAGAGGTAGATATGGCTTTCACGTAAAACCAAGATGGAGCACCGAAGTGCGAACTATTTACAATTAAAGTTTTTGGGCTGGCAAAGTCCTCAGCTACGTAGTCCTTGGATACGAACATTTCAAGTAAATAACATTTCAATCATAACACAATAATACTTTGTTATTCATTACCCAACTGGGGTATTCTACCTAAAATTATGCAAACTATGCATACATCATCACATATTATTATTAATAAAGTGCAAATTCTTTTTCAACTTTGTACAGATGCAGTAAACCCTGTCCGGGTCCTACTGGTCTTCTCCTTTTTTGCAGATAGCGATGACGTCTTCCACTCCTGGGGCTGGAAGCACGCGGTGCGCTCTGGAACGCATCACAAAGAGATCATGTCCTGCTACCTGTGTCTGGGTAGCTACAGTCCTTGTTTCACTTTTGCGATTACTTTTGCGACTTGCTGGAGGCCTTACAGGTGCCTCTTCTGAATGCAGGTTTTCCAACGATGACGCAGATTTGTGCAGTGGCTTACTTGGGGTCGCTGCGCTCTGTTGCGTTGCAGAATAAGTCGCAGTATACGATGCAGAATAGGTCGTAGTATACGATGCAGGTGCGCGGCCTGTCGCTGACATGGCTGGGGCTTGGGACACTGAGACACGGGGTACACTACCGGCTTCAGGTACGGGGTCGCTGACACGGGAGACATTCAAGGCATACCACCCCTTAAGGCCCCAGTGCCGCGTGTAGGTGACTATATCCCCTATGAGCAAATTCCTTCCTGGATGCCCATCTGGTAGGTGAGACTCCACATCCCTGCGGTTGACGAATATCTCCTGGTACAGGCCTGGCTCATGGATGAAACCCCAGCCTCCCTGGAGTTTAAAGTCTCTAATGGCCCCCTGGCGCCGCGGTTCCCGGAGCGTACCTTTATCTCTCCTGACAATTTCTTTATCAGCGAGATCCTTTTCCCGGTACCTCTGGCGAAGCTGCTGCGCCTCTCTCTGCTCCTGCTGCTGCCGCTGCTCATGTTCACGGCGTCGCCACTCATTCTCCCGCTGGGCGGCGTATTCTACGTCGTCCAGGTACTCCATCTCCTCCTAGTCGACTTCCATCACGGACGGCTGGGCCTCCTCCGGTGTCCCTACCAGGGGACTGCATTCCGCTGCGGCCTCCAGGCCGGGCTGGCACTCCGAAACAGGCAGGGCCTCCTCAGCCTCCTTCTCTCCCGCCGCGTCCCCGGCGGAGTCAGGATCAGCACTTTTGGAGCCGGCCTCCGGTTTCTCATCAGCCGCTGGCAATGGTGGCACAGGTAATGGTTGCGCTTCTGGAGGGGAGAGCGTTACGTCCCACAGCAGCCGCTGTTTCAGGGCACGCCAGTTTTTCTCCATCTCCTCCATTTCTTCACGGTGTCGGGTCAGGTCCCTTAGCACCGCATCCACCTCCTCCACTTTCTGCATGGCTTGGTCGGTCTCCCGACCTGGGGACAGCTCAGGCACAGGCAGCAGCTCTTCAGGGGAACGGGGTCTGCGCACCGCCATTCCTCCACACAGCGTCTCCTGTCCTTCCGCCATCTCACTCCAGGCCAGACTGTGTTTCCCATCTGGAACAATCTGGTCTCTTCTGTGGAGGCGGGACTTTCGCTTCCTCTTCCTGGCATAGAGGATGAAGAGGAGGCGGATCTCCCTTGCAGTAGGGCAGGCTCTCACATTGTAATAGCATTTAGACAGGGCGCCCATAGCTTTCGTGCCACAGGGGGGGGTACGCCCACGAAGGCACACCCACCTTCTTCACCAGCGCCTCAGGGCGCGAATATGGCGGCAAAATGGCGGAAAATGGCGCCAAAAATCACAAGTACTGCACACAGTCTTTTTCACAAAAACAGTCCAATCTAGGCAACACAGGACTCACATTTAGTAAGCTTCGTATCCTGTTCGTGACGCCAAGTTAGATGAGTCGCACAACACCAGGGTTATGGGGTACTCGGCACTGAGCCCGTTGAAGTCTATGGGGAATGTCACAAGTAGCACAGCTCGGTCCGTTGCCCTGGGCGCTCATACAAAGGGGGATATTTACAGGGGAGTGTAGTAATAGTTCGTGACGCCACCTGTGGTTTCTGATCGCATGGACCAGCGCTGCAAATGGATCTTCTGAGGGGATGTTACAGGGCAGCAAGATGTTATGTCTCCCACAGGTGAGACGGTTCCCTCAAGGTCTATGGTGATGCAAGGTGCAGGTAATAAGTCAGTCACACACATGCCAGTCTCTTTCCATACCTTTACTGATGAAGGTTGCAGGTATGTCCCGGGAAGCTGCTCAGGGTGGAGTATGTACATCCAGGTAATTGCCAAGTAGGTTTTAAGCCTCCTTTCCCTTTTAAAGTGTATGAGTCCTAACCTGCGTGAAGTCAGGTTTAACTCTAAGCAAGACAGCTTCGCCCGGCCAACATTGTGGTGGAAGTCTTCTTCTGGAAAGAACTAAGTCTATCTGGCTGCGCACGCCCGACTCCTGTTCTCCCTGACCCCAGTTACGTATCGGCACTTAGGGCTACCCTCTGTGACTTGAAGTCCAGCAGGGATTCCGGTTTTTCTCTCACTAGCCGTAAAGGTTCTAGCAATACTTCGGACCCGGTGTCCGGTTAAATTGAGTGAAGGTGATATGTCACCGAAGTCACTCCTTCCTTGGGTCACCACTCGCCCGTCGCCCTACTCTCACCCTTAACATAAGCACGGGGTAGCAGTAGGTGTAGTCACCAGCTTCCTTCCAAAGCTCACTGACCGATTCTCAGTTAACTTGATGTTCTGATGACTGTAGTCCCCTTCCTTTCGTTCCTTCATAAACTCTGTCCAGAGCGGCTATCAGGACCTTCCGTCAGACTGATTTCATGCACGCTCCGAGAGTCACTTTCCACATTCCTTAGGGAACTAACAGTCTGGATGATCTGAGATATCAGCTTGCAATCTTTCCTCCTCTGTCTCGTCTGACAGGAAATCTCCGTCTCAGTCTGGCTAGTATGACTCACTAGCACACACTGGCTCCGACTAACTCCACTCCACTCACTGATCTGATCTAACTGCTACGTCTCTCACACCCCCTTAAATACTCTAAAGGGGCTCCCTCCGGTGGCAATCTAGGGAAGTGTGAGATGTGAATGAATATCAGGTTTTGCAATTACCTTTCAGTACATACTCCTGGAACATGTGTACCAAGCGCAGCTGGGCCACACACTTGTAGCTAGGCCTAACTTGGTCTCCGTCTTGCACCTGGCTGACCTTGTGGTTGGACCCCTTCTTGAAGTACACAGTCTCTATTTGCCGTGCACGGCTGGACTCCGTCCTCCTGGCCCAGTTACGTATCAGCTCTGAGGTACTCCTGGGACTTGTAGTCCTCCAGGAACTCCGGTGTTCTCCTAATGGGTCGTGGAGATCCCTATAGGCTCGGACCCTGGTGTCCGGTCAATACTTGATGAGGTAAGCTGTAAAGGCTTTTCTACCTCCGTTACTGCTCTTTCCACTCGCCTTCGGCCTACCCGGGCCCTCACACGATAACACACTGGCAGTTGGTGGGCTGCCTCTTCGCCGCTCTCTAAGCGTCGGCACGCTTCTCTCACTGAGCTGCACTCAGTTGGCTCAGTTCTGACCAGGCTGGGATGGCTTCGGTTCCACTTGTACTGGCCTCCACTCTCTCTTGAACTGAATGGCTCTGCAGCCTCTCTCTCTCCTCAGAACGCTCAGTGAGCTAGTCTGCACAAACCGAGCTCAGTGCTCTCACCTTCTACACTCTCTGAGGTGAATGGCTTGAATGGCTTCACTGGCTGAATGCCTTGATGTTTCTGTGTTCACTCTGCTTTTATATGTCTAAACAGCTCCCTCTGGTGGTCTTTGGGATAGGTGAACGTGTGTGAATGTGTATAATGACCTCTAGTGGTATATTCTTTCAGTGCACCCTTCTGGAAGATATGGATCCAGTCGCAGCTGGGCTCCACATTCCCCCTAGTAAAACTCAGCACTCTGGGGCTGAAATACAAAAACAGAGAACAATAAACATTGTATAAATTAACTCTTCCCTTACGGGAGGTGAAGATCTTAAACTGTTGCATAACAAATGAATGAATAACTGTATACATTAGCAAAATGAGGAAATGAGCAACCATAAAAGTCCCAGTCTCTTTTGGAAAAAAGGATGCTCAAGGGGTAGAGGGAACAAGTAAAAATAATGTCCATTCACTTGTTTCCATATTAAAAAGAAAAACAGATTAATAAATAACGGCATATCAAGGCATATTATAAGCAACAATATTTACATTTATGTACAATGACTCTAGACAATTATTTACATTTGTTAGGTCTTACTCTCTGTACCTAACAGGTAATTGCCCCCTTGTTATGCGTACTGACCTACGTGGTGTAGTGGTAGGTGAGGTGTCAGTTAACCTGTTTATCCTGCGTGCAGGTAGGTTGTAGTACTGCCTTAACCTCTCTAGGGATCTGGCAAGTATACTTCCAGCTGGGTGAACTGGCTCTGTCTCGACAGGGGATTCTTCTTCCTGAGATTCAGCTTCTTGAGAATCTGCTTCTTGGGATTCCACTTCTTGGGGTTCTGCTGGAGCAGGTTCCTCTGGAACTGACTCTACTGCAACAACCTGCTCAACTGGATGTAGAGGTTCTCCTTGTTGCTGATAGAATTGTAGTACGGGAATGATTACAGCTTCTCCAATGCGAGGCCAATCCGCGGGGAAATCTCCTAAGTCTGTATGTATGACTGCTTCATCACGCTCTTCCTTATTGACAACAGGTTCTTCCTCTTGAAGCTTTAACAGATCAGGACACAACTTTAGGTGATCTCTGGATACAGTTGCAGTCGTTCTTCCCTCATCTTTGCTAATTATACACGTTTTCTTGTTGTCAAACCTTGAATTCTGTACAACGTAGGGCTCTCTTTCCCATTGATCGTCGAGTTTGTGTATCCTCCTCTTTCTTTTTAGCACGACTTCACCAGGTGCGAAAGGTTCAGCTGGCGCAATTTTATTATAGTGAACTTCTTGTTTGTTCCTTACTCGATTGAGACTATCTTCAACGCAGGCCTGTACTTTTCTGTACTGTTCCTGTCTGTTGGTGTCCCAGTCTTCAGTAGTCACATCTGCTTCTGGTTCTACAACACCAAGCTCCAGATCCATGGGCAGCTTTCCTGGTCTGGCCCGCATGAGGTAAGCTGGGGTGCAATTGGTGGAACTCACAGGTATGTGATTGTACAGATCTACCAGGTCAGGTAGTAAGTCTGGCCACCGATTTCTCTCCTCTAGTGGTACAGTCTTCAGCAGGTCAATGACGATGTGATTTATCTTCTCACAGAGACCATTGGTTTGGGGGTGGTACGGTGTGGTTCTTATCTTCTTACACCCGTACAAGTGACAAAACTCTTTGAACAATTCGGCCTCGAAGGCTGGGCCTTGATCAGTTAACACCTGCTCAGGATATCCATGTGGCCTGCAGAAATACGCTTGGAACGTCTTTGCTGCTGTCTCTATCGTCAGATCTTTGACAGGGGCGACCACCAGGAACCTGGAGTAGTGATCCACCATAGTCAGGGCATAGGAGTATCCTGACCGGCTGGGTGACAACTTGACATGGTCCAGGGCCACGATCTCCAAGGGACGAGTCGTCTTGATGGGTTGCAGGGGTGCCTTCTGACTGCTGTAGTCTTTTCTTCTGAGGCCACAGGGTCCACAGTTCTGGCACTGTGTCGACCCGCCACCACAATTGTGGATTACCAGGGCAATGGGGTACTCAGAGCCGAGCCCGTAGAAGTCTATGGGATTGTCACAGGTAGCTGTGGCTCGGTCTGTGGCCCTGGCGGTCTGGCGTATGTTGGGGATATATTTACAGGGGATAGATTTATATACAGTTCGTGACGCCACCTGTAGTATTCTGGTAATTTGTACCAGCGCTGCTGTAGATCTCTGAGGGGATGGTGATGCAGCTAGATGTCGGGTCCCCTACAGGTGGGACTGGTCCCTCAAAGTCTATGGGATTTGTGAAGTCGGGTGCAGATAAAGAACACAGTCTCACACGGTCAGCGTCTTTCCATACCTTTACTTGTAAGATGTTCAGGCAGGTCCCAGGGAGGCTGATCCAAGGAGAGTGTATCTTGAGACAGCAGCTGGACAAGTTAGGGGCCTCCTTTACTTCCAATACAACGAGTACAACCAGCCTGAAGCGTAGTTCCCTCAAAATCTCCAGCTAATCTATAGCTGTACCTGCCCAGTCAGCTTTGTGGTAGGGGCCTTCCTGTGAAGGAGCTGAATTCTTATTTTGTCCTGCAGAAACTCCAAAGTCTTCACTCCCCCTGACCCCAGTTACGTACTGACTATAAGGGGCTGTCTGCCGCGACCTAGGGTCCGGTAGATTCCTGGTTTTCTTATCACTGTGCTTGAAACAACAGTGACCCTTCGGTCCCCAGTGACCGGGTGCAATGTGCTGGACTTCTTCAATCCGTAAGCACTAATCCAATAAATCCACTTTGCCTTTCGCCTTGTCCACGCTGGTAACATAAGCACTCAAACTAGCCAAGGGTCGAGCAGTCACTTCTTTCTTTTCCTTCCTTCAAAGTTAGCTACAGATGCTCAGTTATCAACAGGCAGGAGCACGTCTCTGAACCTGATACCGTCCTTTAGACAGGGATGCTGAAGACTTTCTGTACTAAAACTTCTCCTTTCCTTCAGTGTATGCTGAGGAGGTGATACAGCTCTGACTAGACTAAGGTGAATTCAAACACCTATACCAGACTCCACGATATGAACTGATGATAAAGCAGGCTAGACTCCTTCCTCCCTCCAGACGTCTTCTCTCTCTGAAGTCTAGACACTCACTCCACACGTCCTCACTGTCCGAAGACAGGAACTAGACTCAAAATCACTCTAACACATACCTTGACCACTCCCTCAAGAGTAAACTCCACTACCCTAAGGGTGTGTCTAGTATATGTCAAGTGAATGAATATTTAGCATTAAACTGCTGTCTCGCCACACACTCTCCAGGGTACTGCGTGTGCCTAACACCAGGGCTACACATTCCCCCATGGTAAAAGACAGCACTCCCGGGCTGTAAAATACAAAAGAGACATTTTGTTTATGCAATAAACATCAAACAATAACATCTTCCCATCCGGGAGGTGAGAATATCTTGAACGTTGCAAACTTTATAGAAATACAAAAGTATCAAATAGCATTTAATAAATATACGGTATACTTGTGAAGGACCCGCACCAAACCTTCAACGTGGGTCCTGGGTGGGCTGCAGGACATCCGATTGCAGACCTCACTCAGTGCCACACCACACGGGTTTTTGGTTCAGAGGTAATTGTGACTGGTTTATGTAAAACCAAGAGAAAGCACCGAAGCGCAACTATTTACAAGTAAGTTCTGGGTTAGCATAGTCCTTAACCTCCAAGTCCAATGTAAAACCAAAGACATATTATATAATATCACATAATACGAAAGTGCAAAAACTTTTTCTGATTACTATTTATCATTTACCCAGCCGGGCATTCTACAGTAGAAATATATATATTCGCTATATAATTTTGTGCAAAACTTTATAAAACATTTCAAACTTTTCTTACTTTTGGTAGACCCGATAGGGATCTCACCAATTCTACTTTACTTATCTATTCATTCTCTGCAAATGCACTTTCCAATACATTTTCCACCCCGGGGGCTGGAACGATGCAATGGGCCCTAGATCCCAGGACCAGCAGATCATGTGCTGCGATCAGGGTCTGGGTCGCCACAGTTCTGGTGCGAACCTCCAAGGGCGCAACGGGTACACTCTCTCCACATGACACCGATTGCGTCTCAATCACAGTTAGCGATATGGACCGCGTCAGGGATTGCGATTGCGACTGGGTCGCATGTTGCGATGTAGCGGTGGCTTTAATTTGCGATGAACTCTGGGTCGCTAGTTGCGATGACTTTGCAGGGGGCGATGCTGGGGCACGGCCGGATGCTGCTTGTACTGGAAACGGGGACGCGGCGGTAATGGTGACGGTACCTGCGTCTGGGACGGGGTCGCGGACGATGGCGACGTTAAGGGCATACCATCCCTTCATTCCCCAATGCCGCGTATATGTGACGATATCTCCATTCGCTAAGTCCCTCCCGGGATGACCTTGCGGCAGGTGGGATTCTACGTCACGCCTGCTGACAAAGACCGCTGGGTAGAGGCCCGGTTCACGGATAAAGCCCCAGCCCTTCCGGAGCTGGAACTCAGTCACACACCCCTGCCGCCGCGGTTCCCTCAGGGTACCTTTATCTCTCCGGACAGTCTCTTTGTCCGCGATCAGCTCGGCAAATTGTCGCTGACGGTTCCTCTGAGTTTCCCGCTCTTCCTCCTGCTGGCGCCTCTTCTTCTCCTCACGACTCTGCCATTCCTGTTCCCACTGGGCGGTGTAGGCGACGTCATCCAGGCGCGCCATTTCGTCCCAGTCCACGTCTGGTAGTGACGGACAGGACCCCTCCGGTGTCCCTGCCGGGGACCGATCATCTGCTGCGGCCTCTTGGCCGGGCGGGCGTTCCGGGATTGGCTGTACCTCCTCAACCTCCTTCGCTTCCACCGCTTCACCGGCGGGATCGGGATCGGTACTTTCGGGGGCAGCCTCCGGTTGCTCCTTCGCCTTGGGCAGCAGACTCTTCGGTATCTGGAATCGTGGGGGTTCGTTGAGGGGAGAGATCACCGTGTCCCACAGCCTCCGCTGTTCCAGGGTGCGCCGGCGTCTCTCAATTTCTTCAAAGCCAGGTTGGTGCTGGACCATCTTTTTCAGGCGTGCATTTTCTTCTCTTGTCTCTAGCAACGCCTGTTGCAGGTGCAGGATCACGGATAACTCCGGAGTTGGTGGCAGCTTGGCTGGGGCACGGGGCCTGCCTTCCTCCGCTTCCCAGCTCGGCTGCACACGTCCTGCCTCCATGATGTTCCAGAAGATTCTTTTTTCTTCCTGCGGAGACATCCGGTCTCTTCCGTGGAGGTGGGGTTTGCGTCTCCTCCTCCTCGCAGGGAAGGTGAAGAGGAGGCGGACCTCCTTTGCTGTAGGGCAGGATCGCATGTTGTAATAGCACTTTGAGAGGGCAGGCATTTTCTTCGCGCCACTGGGGGGTAGACGCCCACGAAGGTACGCCCACCTTCTTCTCCAGCGCCTGAGGGCGCGAATATGGCGACAAAAATGGCGATTTTGGCGCCAAAAGTGCAAACAGTCCTTCTCACAAAAACAATTCCTTAGGCACACAGGGCTCGCAATTCCGCGAGTTTCGCATCCTGTTCGTGACGCCAAATTTGTGTCGACCCGCCACCACAATTGTGGATTACCAGGGCAATGGGGTACTCAGAGCCGAGCCCGTAGAAGTCTATGGGATTGTCACAGGTAGCTGTGGCTCGGTCTGTGGCCCTGGCGGTCTGGCGTATGTTGGGGATATATTTACAGGGGATAGATTTATATACAGTTCGTGACGCCACCTGTAGTATTCTGGTAATTTGTACCAGCGCTGCTGTAGATCTCTGAGGGGATGGTGATGCAGCTAGATGTCGGGTCCCCTACAGGTGGGACTGGTCCCTCAAAGTCTATGGGATTTGTGAAGTCGGGTGCAGATAAAGAACACAGTCTCACACGGTCAGCGTCTTTCCATACCTTTACTTGTAAGATGTTCAGGCAGGTCCCAGGGAGGCTGATCCAAGGAGAGTGTATCTTGAGACAGCAGCTGGACAAGTTAGGGGCCTCCTTTACTTCCAATACAACGAGTACAACCAGCCTGAAGCGTAGTTCCCTCAAAATCTCCAGCTAATCTATAGCTGTACCTGCCCAGTCAGCTTTGTGGTAGGGGCCTTCCTGTGAAGGAGCTGAATTCTTATTTTGTCCTGCAGAAACTCCAAAGTCTTCACTCCCCCTGACCCCAGTTACGTACTGACTATAAGGGGCTGTCTGCCGCGACCTAGGGTCCGGTAGATTCCTGGTTTTCTTATCACTGTGCTTGAAACAACAGTGACCCTTCGGTCCCCAGTGACCGGGTGCAATGTGCTGGACTTCTTCAATCCGTAAGCACTAATCCAATAAATCCACTTTGCCTTTCGCCTTGTCCACGCTGGTAACATAAGCACTCAAACTAGCCAAGGGTCGAGCAGTCACTTCTTTCTTTTCCTTCCTTCAAAGTTAGCTACAGATGCTCAGTTATCAACAGGCAGGAGCACGTCTCTGAACCTGATACCGTCCTTTAGACAGGGATGCTGAAGACTTTCTGTACTAAAACTTCTCCTTTCCTTCAGTGTATGCTGAGGAGGTGATACAGCTCTGACTAGACTAAGGTGAATTCAAACACCTATACCAGACTCCACGATATGAACTGATGATAAAGCAGGCTAGACTCCTTCCTCCCTCCAGACGTCTTCTCTCTCTGAAGTCTAGACACTCACTCCACACGTCCTCACTGTCCGAAGACAGGAACTAGACTCAAAATCACTCTAACACATACCTTGACCACTCCCTCAAGAGTAAACTCCACTACCCTAAGGGTGTGTCTAGTATATGTCAAGTGAATGAATATTTAGCATTAAACTGCTGTCTCGCCACACACTCTCCAGGGTACTGCGTGTGCCTAACACCAGGGCTACACAGCACCACCTCTCAATGGAGCTGCGCATTCCCACCTAATAGAAACGACACTTCAACAGGGTCTCCAGCTTCTTCCAGCCAAAGTGTCCAGCTTGATCGTGGTAGGCTTCCAACACCATCTGGATGTCTGCTCTGGGGACTACTATCTGCCATACCATCTCATGGGTCCTTGGGTTGACGTACCTCCGGCAACCGGCTTCTCTCATTCCACAGCTGCTTTTCTTGTAGAGACGCATCCTTCTCCAAGGAGGAACCTTCTTGAGTTATCAGCTCCTTGATTCGGCTGACAACTGGGTCGCTGTCCTGAGTCTTCTTCCAGCTGTGGTGAGGTAAAGGATTTAACGTCTTACCACGCTGCCTCCTGCAGGCTTGTTGCTCGTGGATCATCCCATTCCTGTGAAAGGCAGGTAGTTCAATCTCTTCCAGATCATCCACTTCTTCTTCTGTGTCCGATTCATGAGGCATCCTGGATAGGGCATCAGCATTGGCATTCTTGCGGCCCGCTCGGTACTTGATTGTGAATTGATTTAACCAAATACAGCCGCATTGGTAGAATATATGTGGGTCACACCACACATGTGTGTGACCAGAAATCACCACTCATAATAGCATAATGACATAAAGGAGAAAATAGGAGTCACTGGTGAAAAAGGATTTTTTAGCAAAAAATAGTAAATATTTATTTATATAAATCGTATAAAAAAGTAACACAAGATCATATGAAAAAGACATAAGAAACACATACATAGGACGGATGCATATGCAGGGGGAATGCGTTCCTGTTAATATCAATATACAAAAAAAGGCTGCACTCAAGCATACTAAAGCATGACAACATAGAATCCATGAAATTTAGAATAGCAATATGGCTTTGGAATATAAGGAAATTTTGAGACGCTTAGTTAAACATTTGGCCAAACATTTTAAAGCCCACCAACCATCGTCAAGGTGGTCTCAATTCTGGTGAGTCCCTGACCTAATGTGAACATACCTCTATTAGGCTGAAATCTGAATTTCTGGGTGAATATACCGTCAGTAATGCCTGCATTTATAGGTAATAGGGACCTGTTGTAATTAAAATCACCACCTGGTGGGGCGGAGTGCTCGGTCAGCAAGCTAACATTCAATAGACAAAAAAAACCTGACTGGCACATCCAGACTAATGTGAACTAGGTGCAACCAGGGAAGCTACCCCATGTAAAACATACAAAAAAAGGCTGCACTCAAGCATACAAAGCATGACAACATAGAATCCATGAAATTTAGAATAGCAATATGGCTTTGGAATATAAGGAAATTTTGAGACGCTTAGTATAAACATTTGGCCAAACATTTTAAAGCCACCAACCATCGTCAAGGTGGTCTCAATTCTGGTGAGTCCCTGACCTAATGTGAACATACCTCTATTAGGCTGAAATCTGAATTTTTGGGTGAATATGCACCTCTGTCAGTAATGCCTGCATTTATAGGTAAAGTAGGGACCTGTTGTAATTAAAATCACCACCTGGTGGGGGCGAGTGTCGTCAGCAGCTAACATCATAGACAAAAAAACGACTATCCGACTAATGAACTAGTGCAACAGAAGTACCCAAAACATACAAAAAGCGCATCAGAACTAGCAGACAAGATCCATGAAATTTAGAATGCAATATGGCTTGAATAGAAATTAGACTGTAAACATGCAACTTAAGCCACCACCATGCAAGGTCTCAATTGGTGAGTCCCGACTATGTGACATACCTTATAGTGAATCTGAATTTGGGTGAATATGCACTCTGTCAGTAAATGCCTGCATTTATGGTAAAGTAGGACCTGTTGTAATTTAAAATCACCACCTGGTGGGGCGAGTGTGGTCAGCTACATTCATAGCCATATTGCTATTCTAATTCATGGATTCTGTTGCATGCTTTAGTATGCTTGAGTGCAGCCTTTTGTATGTTTACATGGGGTAGCTTCCTTGGTTTGCACCTAGTTCACATAGTCTGGATGTGCATCAGGTTTTTATGTCTATTGATGTTAGCTTGCGACCGAGCACTCCGCCCCCACCAGGTGGTGATTTTAATTACAACAGGTCCCTACTTTACCTATAAATGCAGGCATTACTGACAGAGGTGCATATTCACCCAGAAATTCAGATTTCAGCCTAATAGAGGTATGTTCACATTAGGTCAGGGACTCACCAGAATTGAGACCACCTTGACGATGGTTGGTGGGCTTTAAAATGTTTGGCCAAATGTTTATACTAAGCGTCTCAAAATTTTCCTTATATTCCAAAGCCATATTGCTATTCTAAATTTCATGGATTCTATGTTGTCATGCTTTAGTATGCTTGAGTGCAGCCTTTTTTTGTATGTTTTACATGGGGGTAGCTTCCCTTGGTTTGCACCTAGTTCACATTAGTCTGGATGTGCCAGTCAGGTTTTTTTGTCTATTGAATGTTAGCTTGCTGACCGAGCACTCCGCCCCCACCAGGTGGTGATTTTAATTACAACAGGTCCCTACTTTACCTATAAATGCAGGCATTACTGACAGAGGTGCATATTCACCCAGAAATTCAGATTTCAGCCTAATAGAGGTATGTTCACATTAGGTCAGGGACTCACCAGAATTGAGACCACCTTGACGATGGTTGGTGGGCTTTAAAATGTTTGGCCAAATGTTTATACTAAGCGTCTCAAAATTTTCCTTATATTCCAAAGCCATATTGCTATTCTAAATTTCATGGATTCTATGTTGTCATGCTTTAGTATGCTTGAGAGCAGCCTTTTTTTGTATGTTTTACATGGGGGTAGCTTCCCTTGGTTTGCACCTAGTTCACATTAGTCTGGATGTGCCAGTCAGGTTTTTTTGTCTATTGAATGTTAGCTTGCTGACCGAGCACTCCGCCCCCACCAGGTGGTGATTTTAATTACAACAGGTCCCTACTTTACCTATAAATGCAGGCATTACTGACAGAGGTGCATATTCACCCAGAAATTCAGATTTCAGCCTAATAGAGGTATGTTCACATTAGGTCAGGGACTCACCAGAATTGAGACCACCTTGACGATGGTTGGTGGGCTTTAAAATGTTTGGCCAAATGTTTATACTAAGCGTCTCAAAATTTTCCTTATATTCCAAAGCCATATTGCTATTCTAAATTTCATGGATTCTATGTTGTCATGCTTTAGTATGCTTGAGTGCAGCCTTTTTTTGTATGTTTTACATGGGGGTAGCTTCCCTTGGTTTGCACCTAGTTCACATTAGTCTGGATGTGCCAGTCAGGTTTTTTGTCTATTGCCTGTTAATATCAAGTGACATTAATAACAATGGCAGTGGAATAAACAAATGGTAGCCCCAAACAGGGAGTCATATGGAGCACCTCCCGCAGTGGGAAAAAGACACAGGAATGGGAAAAAGACACAGGAATGCAGTCACCCCGCTCACAGATGAGCGGGTGACTGCATTCCTGTGTTACTTTTGTATTGGTGAGCATGGCTTCTTGCTGAATTAGGCAGCGCTGCACAGTCTATTGCTGACCTGAATATATACCAATGTTTGTGATTTATTTTTTTTTTTTGAAGCATGTTCAGGCACTTTGTGGTTAACATGTAGGTAGCTACAGCACCGCATTTCTTTTTCCCACTGCGGGAGGTGCTCCATATGACTCCCTGTTTGGGGCTACCATTTGTTTATTCCACTGCCATTGTTATTAATGTCACTTGATATTAACAGGAACGCATTCCCCCTGCATATGCATCCGTCCTATGTATGTGTTTCTTATGTCTTTTTCATATGATCTTGTGTTACTTTTTTATACGATTTATATAAATAAATATTTACTATTTTTTGCTAAAAAATCCTTTTCACCAGTGACTCCTATTTTCTCCTTTATGTTGTCTTGATTGTGAATTGGTAGTTTGACAGCCGAGCCATCCAGCGTTGTTCCATGGCTCCCAGTTTAGCTGTTTCAATATGCGTCAAGGGGTTATTATCAGTGTAGGCAGTGAACTTGCTGGAGGCTAGGTAATGCTTAAACCTCTCTGTGATAGCCCAGACCAGTGCCAGGAACTCCAACTTGAAGCTGCTATAGTTCTCGGGGTTCCTCTCGGTCGGGCGGAGCTTCCTGCTTGCATAGGCAATGACTTTCTCCAGGCCATTTTGCTTCTGACTGAGGACAGCTCCCAATCCTTCATTGCTGGCATCAGTATACAGCAGGAACGGCTGGCTGTAGTCAGGGTAAGCTAGGATCTCATCACCTGTCAGGATCTCCTTCATTTCCTTAAAGGCCTCAGCTTGTTCTTTACCCCACGGGAATGGAGAATTTCTGCTCTTGAGGGACTGTCCCACCAGGAGGTCTTGCAGAGGTGCTGCTTTCTTGGTGTAGTCCTTTACAAACCTCCTGTAGTATCCTGTCAGTCCCAGGAACTGTCGCACCTCCTTGAGGTTCTTCGGCTCCGGCCATTTCTGGATGGCGGTGACCTTCTCGGGGTCTGGCGCTACTCCTTCTGAGCTGACAATATGTCCCAGATACTGTACCTTTTGTTTGAGCAGATGGCACTTTGAAGGCTTCAGTTTCATCCCATACTTGGACAGTGACTCGAATACCTCTGCCAGGTTTCTTCAAGTGATCTTCATACGTCTTGGAGTACACAATTATGTAGTCCAGGTACAGTAACAGTTTCAAAGTTGAGATGTCCCAGGCAGCTCTCCATCACTCTCTGGAAAGTTCCAGGGGCACTGCTGAGTCCAAATGGCATTCTGTCGAACTCACAGAGTCCCATCGGGGTGGTGAAAGCAGTCTTCTCCCAATTCTCCTCAGCCACAGCTACTTGCCAGTACCCACTAGTGAGGTCAAGGGTGAAAAAGTAATTAGCAGTCTTTAAGGCAGCTAAGGATTCCTCAATGCGTGGTAAAGGGTAAGCATCTTTATGTGTAATGCGATTTACTTGTCTGTAATCTACACACATTCTCATGCTTCCATCCTTTTTCCTGACTAGGACTAGAGGTGCTGCCCAGGGACTACAACTATCCCTTACCACCCCTGTTTCCTTCATGTCACGCAACATTTCCTTGGCTTTCTGGTAGTGTGCTGATGGTATAGGCCTGTACCGCTCTTTAATGGGAGGATGATTGCCTGTGGGGATGTGATGTTGGACCCCTTTAATTTTCCCAAAGTCGAGTGGGTGTTTGCTGAATACCTGTGCGTACTCCTGAACTACTCGATGTACTCCCTGTTTCTGGTGGGCTGGAGTGGTGTCTGTCCCGACATGGAGCTGTTGACACCAATCCTCCACCTTGGTGGTCGGACCGTTATCCTCCACTGGTTGTGGGGAGGTTAAGGGCTCTGTCGGATGAATGGAGGTGTTATCTACAGCATGTAACTTAGCAACAGTGGCATAACGTGGTAATTTGACTTCATCCTCTCCCCAGTTGAGAAGACGCCCTGGCACCCTCCCATTATGTACCTCCACTACCCCTCTGGCAGTCAAGAGTGTAGGTCTGTGTTCTGAACAATGGGGCTCTACTACTGCTTGGTAGTTCTGTCCTCTCAGACTTATTGCTGCTCTACACCAAATAAGCATTTCACTCATTGGGGTATCACAATGGGTTCGGGTCTGTTATCCGTACATTACCAATCTCACCTGTGTGGCCCAGCTATGTCAGGCACACAAAATCCAGGAGAATGCACAGGAAGGTAACCGCAACACTTGCTATCCATTCACGTCACTCACACTTTCAGACACACCCACCAGGGGTATAGGAGGTAGTGACACGTAGCAGAGCTCATTCAAGTTTCCTGTCTGAGAGGAGCTCAGAGCAGTCTGTTTCCTGTCTTAGGACAGTGCAGTTCAGTGTCAGTTCAGTCTGGACTTGGAGGGAGAGGAGAGAGGACTGAATCCTCGCAGAGCTAGCGTAGCTCACCTGACAAGGAAGTGGAGGCTAGTACGGGTGAAGTGAATCATCCTAGCCTAGTCAGAGCTACCCTTAATCAGTACCTCAACAGAAGCTGAAACAAGGAGGATACTGAGAGCTGCTCAGCGAGCTCTGGAGAAAGCTGACATTTCCATCAATGCTACAAGTGCTTATGATAAGAGCAAGAGCAGGACGAAGGGCATAGTGGAGAAGACAGAGAGCAGTGCATCAGGTATTGGACTACCTGCACTAAATCACCGGACACCGGGTCCGAAGCGTTGCTAGTGCTTCATGCTTAGTAACAAGATAACCGGAGGCTTTCTGGACTACAGGTCGCAGAAGGTAGCCCCAAGTGCCGATACGTAAACAGAGTCAGGGAGAACAAGGATTTTTAGCTAGGCCAAGCATAGAAGGACTTCGTTCTTGCCAACATCTGATGATCAGAGACATAGAAGGCTCTACCACAATGTCAGCTGGGCGTTGCAGCTATTGAGAAAAGCTGGAGATTGCAGAGTTAACTTCGCTTCATGCAAGTTTGGACTCAGATATATACGAAGTAAAGGAGGCCTCTAACCTGCTCAGCGGTTATCCCGAATGTACATTCTCCACCCCGACCAGCTCCCCGGGACCTGCCTGAACCATCTACCAGTAAAGGTATGAAAAGAAGCTGCATTGTGTGTGACTGAATTCTTAACTACACCCTGCATCATCACCATAGACTTCCAGGGACCAGTCTCACCTGTGGGAGACTTACCACCCAGCTGCCCCATAACATCCCCTGTGAAGATCCTTATAGCAGCGCTGGTCCAATTGATCAGATACCACAGGTGACATCACGAACTACCTATCCTAATAATCCCCTGTAAATATCCCCCATTGCATGACCGCCAGGGCCACGGACCGAGTCCCGCTGCCAGTGACATCTCCCATGGAAATCAATGGGCTCGGCTCCGAGTACCCCATAGCCCTGGTATCCACAATTGTGGTGCGAGTCAACTAAACTTGGCGTCACGAACAGGATCCGAAGCTTGCAATTGTGAGTCCTGTGTGCCTATATTGAACTGTTTGGTGAAAAAGACTGTTTGCTGCGTTTGGCGCCATAATACCGCCATCTTTACCGCAATCTTCGCGCCCTCAGGCGCTGGTGAAGAAGGGGGGCGTACCTGAAAAAGCGCGCTGTTGCCTGGACACGCCCCCAACTCTGACGCGGCGGCAGGTCCTGTGAAACAGGAAGTGAACGCTCTGACATCAGAGCGCCAGCGACAAAGGTCCTGTCTCCACCGCTGTGCCTGCGACGCTGCAGCCTGTGAAAGAGGTAGGCTCAGATTAACCAAGGGGGCATCAACATGTCGCAGCAACCGGCAGACGGAGCGGCCCCCGCCGGTGGCCCCAATAGCCCACCGCTTGGCGTTGTAGTGCAGGATGGAGGTGCGGGCCCCTCACCTGGCCCGGTGGTCCCGCTCATGCCGCTAACGCTCCCATACATGCCTGGAGCGAAGTGGCTCCCCCAGTACAGCGGCGAGCCAGACACCCTGCCAGGGTTTAAACGGAAAATATGTAGTATTTTGGATATGTACTCAATGACTGAAAAGCAAAAAGCTGCTGTGGTAATAGGACAGTTAGCTGGTGCGGCTGAGAGAGAAGTAGAGACTTGGCCCACTGCAGACCAGGAGTCAGTACCTGCGATTCTCTTAAAGCCACAGGCCATCTTTGAGGACCGCACAGAAACGGATCTCCGGATGGCATTTTATCAGTGCTTCCAGAGACCGGGTGACAGTATTAGGGACTACGCCTGCCGACTACAGGGGGCCCTGCGAGCTCTTAAACAGGCTAACCCCACAAGTCCCATTGATGAGAGCCAAATGTTGAAAGAGCAATTCGTGCGGGGACTGAGGTCTCCAGCGGAAGGCAGGACTGTAAACTGGTGGTCCTTGGATCATCCAGATGCCACCTTTGATGCCCTAAAGGACATGGCAATAAAAGGACTGCGACCCTTGGAAAAGCCAGAGGTGGCAAATCAGTATCACCCGGGTGAAGCCACTCTAAAGCCGGCAGTACCCACCTTTTCCCCGCAGGTGGCAGAAGCTAAAATGCAGGTGGCGCCCCCTAGTGAGTTGGAATGTCTGCGCTCAGAAGTGCGCCAGCTGACTAAGAACTTGGCCACTGTAATGGATGCCCTGCAACTGCGGAAAGAGGAAGGAGGAAAGATCCTACTAGCCGACTGTCCGGAGGATGTCCCTTGGATGAACCGGAGGAAATGGAGGATGTCGCCTCACCGGAGGAGGACCACGCCACCCCCAGGAGCGACTCCTGATCAACACCATCCTCGCCGAGAGATCATCTGCTACCGCTGCAACCAAAAAGGTCATATGGCTCAGCAATGTCCTTTAAACGAGCCGATCCTGGGTCAGAGGGCCAACACCCAGGAGTAGACTCATCAGGCCCCTTAGACTGGAACCGCAGGTTCGTGGGTGGACGACCCTACCTGTCCATCATTCTGGACGGGATTGCAATTCCTGCACTGCTGGACACTGGATCACAGGTGACCATAATACCTGATGTCCTTTATAATAAATTTTGGTCAAAGGACAGTCTCCAGCCCCCGAGCCCTGACTTTACAGTGTACGCCTCTAATGGTCTCCCTGTTGAAGTACTCGGAGCCAAAAACGTGGACGTAAAAGTGGGCAGAGTGGAGCTGAAGGATCAGGGACTTCTAGTAGTCAGGACTGTAAATGAGGAAAATGGCTTAAATGTGATATTGGGTACTAACATTATCAGTAACTGTCTGGGAGAAGTTGTGTTTTTGCTCCAACAGCTCGCTGAAGTTGCCAAGCCAAAGCAGAAGGGAGTGATCCAGAGGGAGATCCGGGCCCTGATGTGCCAGCAGCAAGCGAAGCTTACAGATGGTGAAATCGGTAATGTACGGGTCACAGACTCGAATCCCATTGTAATACCCCCAATGAGTGAAATGTTAATATGGTGTAGAGCAGCCATAGGTCTGAGAGGACAGAACTACCAAGCAGTAGTAGAACCCCATCGCTCAGAACACAGACCTACACTCATGATTGCTAGAGGGGTAGTGGAAGTAATAAATGGGAGAGTACCAGTACGACTTCTCAACTGGGGGGACGACGAAGTAAATTTACCACGTTATGCCACAGTTGCTAAATTACATGCCGTAGATAACAATTCTATCCTCACAACCGAGTCCTTAGCCTCCCGCCAACCAGCGGAGGATAATGATCCGGCAACCCCGGTAGCGGACTGGTGTCAGCAGCTTCATATAGGGACAGACACCACTTCCGTCCACCAGAAACAGGGGGTATTACGGGTGGTACAAGAGTATGCACAAGTATTTAGCAAACACCCACTCGACTTTGGGACAATTAAGGGAGTACAGCATCATATCCCTACAGGCAGTCATCCTCCCATCAAAGAGCGGTACAGGCCTATACCTCCAGCCCACTATCAGAAAGCTAAGGAAATGCTGCGTGACATGAAGGAAGCCAGGGTGATAAGGGATAGTTGTAGCCCCTGGGCAGCACCTCTAGTTCTAGTTAAGAAAAAGGATGGTAGCATGAGAATGTGTGTAGATTACAGACAAGTCAATCGCATAACACATAAAGATGCATACCCATTACCACGCATAGAGGAATCCTTAGCTGCTCTGAAAACGGCTAACTACTTTTCTACCCTCGACCTTACTAGTGGGTACTGGCAAGTAGCTGTGGCTGAGGAGGATCGGGAGAAAACTGCTTTCACCACCCCAATGGGACTCTGCGAGTTTGACAGAATGCCGTTTGGCCTCAGCAGTGCCCCAGGAACATTCCAGAGAGTGATGGAGAGCTGCCTGGGACATCTCAACTTCGAAACCGTGTTGCTGTATCTGGACGACGTGATTGTGTACTCCAAGACATATGAAGATCATCTGAAGCACCTGGCAGAGGTATTCGAGTCACTGTCCAAGTATGGGATGAAACTGAAGCCCTCAAAGTGCCATCTGCTCAAACGGAAGGTACAGTACTTGGGACATATTGTCAGTTCCGAAGGAGTAGCGCCGGACCCCGAGAAGGTCACAGCCATCCAGAAATGGCCGGAGCCGAAGAATCTAAAGGAGGTGCGTCAGTTCTTGGGACTAACAGGTTACTACAGGAGGTTTGTAAAAGATTACACTAAGAAAGCGGCGCCTTTACAGGACCTCCTGGTAGGACAACCTCTCAAGAGTAGAAACCCTCCATTCAATTGGGGTAAAGAACAAGCTGAGGCATTCAAAGAGATGAAAGAGATCCTGACCGGCGATGAAATCTTAGCCTACCCAGATTACAGCCAACCGTTCCTGCTGTACACCGATGCCAGCAACGAGGGATTGGGAGCGGTCCTCAGTCAGAAGCAGAATGGCCAAGAAAAAGTCATCGCATATGCCAGCAGAAAGCTCAGGCCAACTGAGAGGAACCCGGAAAAACTATAGCAGCTTCAAACTGGAGTTCCTGGCGCTGGTCTGGGCCATTACCGAAAGATTCAAACATTACCTTGCCTCCAACAAGTTCACTGCGTACACCGACAACAACCCCTTGACGCACCTTGAAACAGCCAAGCTGGGAGCCATGGAGCAACGTTGGATGGCTCGGTTGTCAAACTATCAGTTTACCATCAAGTACAGAGCGGGCCGTAAAAATGCTAACGCGGACGCCTTGTCCAGAATGCCGCATGAATCCGACACGGAGGAAGAATCAGATGATCTGGAAGAAATCGAGCTACCTGCGTTCCACCGAAATGGGATGGTCCAAGAGCAACGAGTCTACAGAAAGCGGTGTGGTGAGATGTTGAACCCTTTACCTCATCATAGCTGGAAGGAGACTCAGGACAGCGATCCAGTGGTCAGCCGTGTCAAGGAGCTGATAAGACAGGAAGGTTCCTCCTTGGAGAAAGACGCACCCATACCAGCAAAGCTCCTGTGGAATGAGAGAAGCCGGTTGTTCATATACCGTGAGAAGTTGTGCAGGAGATACGTCGACCCAAGGACCCATGAGATGGTTTGGCAGATAGTGGTCCCCAGAGCAGACATCCAAATGGTGTTAGAAGCCTACCACAATCAAGCAGGACACTTTGGCTGGAAAAAGCTGGAGACCCTGTTGAGGTGTCGGTTCTACTGGGTAGGGATGCGCAGCTCCATCGAGAAGTGGTGCCGGAACTGTGGACCCTGTGGCCTCAGACGAAAAGACTACTGTAGTCAGGAGGCACCCTTGCAGCCTATCCGGACGACTCGTCCCTTGGAGATCGTGGCATTGGATCACGTCAAGTTGTCCCCAAGCAGGTCAGGATACTCATATGCCCTGACCATGGTGGATCACTATTCCAGGTTTCTGGTGGTCGCCCCTGTCAAAGATCTGACGGCAGAGACAGCAGCCAAGATCTTCCAAGCAAGCTTCTGTAGACCACACGGATATCCAGAGCAGGTACTGACTGATCGAGGTCCAGCCTTTGAAGCTGAACTGTTTCAGGAATTCTGTCAATTGTATGGATGTAAAAAGATCAGAACAACACCATACCACCCTCAGACCAACGGCCTTTGTGAAAAGATGAATCACATTGTCATGGATTTACTGAAAACTGTACCACTGGAAGAAAGAAATCGGTGGCCAGACTTGTTACCTGACCTGGTTGACTTGTACAACCACATACCAGTAAGCTCCACCAACTGCACTCCAGCCTACCTTATGAGAGCAAGACCTGGAAGACTGCCAATGGATTTGGAGCTGGGAGTGGTAGAACCAGAGGCTGATGACAGTGCTGAAGATTGGGACACAACTCGACAAGAACAGTACAGAAGAGTACAAGCCTGCGTGGAAGACAGTCTCAATAAAGTAAGAGAAAAACAAGAGAAGAACTATAACAAAAATGCTCCCGCTAAGCCTTTGATGCCTGGAGAAACTGTGCTAAAAAGAAAAAGAAATATCGTCACTCCTTGCGGAGATCAACATGCTAAGCATGCAGATGAGGAGACTTAAAGCCGCAATGCTCCTCTGGGAAATATGCTAATTATGCAAATTGTCTCTTCAGAGAGGAAAGAGCTAGAACTCTAGTGCCACCTTTTGGAAGGTAGCAATCCTACAAGTCAATGTCGACCCTTTAACGAGCCTTATCACATGACCTAGGATAATAGCCAAACCAGAATCTCAATTTGCAGACACTGTGTTTCTTTTTTTTTTTTAAAACCATTCAGGTTAGTTATAAACAACTCAATATAAGCTCATCAACTTAAACGTCGTTGTTTCAACTCTCATCATCATGGTTCATATTTAATTCAGCATAACAAACTAAAAGTATACACAAAAGACGTCATAAACATCAATAAACATCACTAAAATTCACTGATATTTGATCAAGTGCTGCCATTTTTTAAATTTCCAAACGCCCTCTGCATCAGAACCACCACCGCCTTCACTGTCTAATTTATAAATCAAGTATAATCTAGAAAGGATCAGCCCGACACACTTATTCACAGATAAATGCTTCTCTTTGAAAATTCCTAAATTCCTCACATCCCACAAACTCTGCATCACACAAGTCATAATTAACCATAGGATTCTATTTTTCACACGACCACATGCACCAATTCCAAACATTGCAACACGCCAGTCAATAAAACTCACCCCCGCTAACTCCTTACACAACCCACCTACACACTTCCACACACTGTACGCGTAATCACAGTCCCACATAGTATGCCACACAGTCTCACATCCACCACAACCTTCTCTCGGGCACACTTCCGTTCTGGTCAGACCTCGTCTCTTCTGAACCTGTCGCACAGGCAAAATATTGTGCAAGGACATCCATACAATATCCCTTTGTCTATTAGACATCCCATGCGTTCCCAAACTCTTCCATGCAACCGAGACTTCATTCCCTCTCAAACCCACAATATTACTCTCCACATCATTCTTATGTATTATTTTCATCACCTTCTTAGCCATTCTAAAATCATTCATCGGCACACTCAGTAAATCATGCTTCCTCACAAACTTTTCAATCACCTCATACCAGACCGGACACTTGAAAGCAACAGGCACTCTAGCATCCCTCTTTCTCCAACACAAGCCATACAACATCCAACACAAATAACTTGCCATATACGCTCCTTATTCCTTTATCAGTAAATAACTACGTTTTGAATACTGAAGCCCGAAAAATCTCAATGTTTGGAAAGGCATGCCACATGGTGACATGCTTAAAGACTTTCTCTCTTAGTTTTCTATTACTACTCCAGAAAAAAGTAAAACTAACTTTTCACTCTTTTTATTTTCCTATTAGACGGTGGAAAACTGTTGCAATAAAAAGCAGATCTAGAATCACGCTTTTATGACCAAAATCTTACCACTCAAGGTCAAGTCTCTCAGTCGCCAAAAATTTAACTTACGCTCTATGCGCAATCCACACTCCTCCCAGCTCTCCTTACCTTCCAGCTCCTTATTAAATAATACTCCCAGCACTTTGAGAGCACCCTCCTCACATTTAACCCCCTCCATTTTAACCCCATCATCCCCAAAACATTTAAAACTACATTTATTCCAATTCACTCTAAAACCAGACGCACCACAGAAAAACTCCAAAAGCAACTTAACTCTACTCATAGACGCAACACTTTCACTCACAACCACAACATCATCCATATATCCAAGAACTTTCACATGCTTTCCACCACTCCCCGGTACCAACAAACCTCTCACCACTTTATCACGTCTCACCAAGCACAACAAAGGTTCAATCACACATACAAATAAGACAGGGGACATGGGACACCCCTGCCTTACACCAGACATAATATTCACTTTCTCACTCAACCATCCATTAACAAGAAACTCGCTTGACACACAATCATACAAAGACTTTATCCCATTCACAAATTTTTTAGGAAATCCCATTCTCTCCAGAACTTTAAACAAAAACACATGCGAGACCCTATCAAACGCTTTCTCAAAATCAATTGTCAGAACCATACACTTCTGTTTCCTTCCCATGCAGTCCCCAAACAAATCCCTTAATAACAATAAGTTATCACTCAAACTTCTCCCAGGCACCGCACACACTGATCCTCATCCACAACATTACCAATTACCTCACGCATACGATTCGCCAACAATTTGCTATAGATTTTGTAATCTGCATTCAGCAGCGTTATAGGTCTCCAATTCTCTAAACACTTTCTCTCACCTTTCTTATACACAAGCACAACCACCCCCTCCTTCATTGATTCACACAACTTACCATTCTCCCACATGTACTTACATATCTCAGTCAAATCAGCACCCAGAAGATCCCACGCTTTCACATAGAATTCTACCGGCAATCCGTCTTTCCCTGGTGTCTTATTCTTTTTAGCACTCTTCATCACGTTTTCTACTTCATCCATAATCACATCCTCATTCAAAATATCACATTCTTCACTACCCAACTTGTTTTCTAACCCATTCAGCACTTCTGAAACAAGACCAGAGTCAATCCATTTTTTATCATATAACTTGCTGTAGAACCTATTCACCTCCTTTATCACATTCTCACCTGACACACACAAACCGTTCCTATCCAGGACTTTATCCATATCAACCTTTCTCCCATTCATTTTCTTAAAAAAGAACCTTGTGCACTTTTCATCTTTCTCAAGATGTTCTATTTTGGTGCGATAGATGATTTCCTTCCCTTTCGCATCCATAACACGCTTTAGTTCACTCTTTGTCTCAGCCAGCTCATCAGACACATCCATCCCACTTTCTCCACACTTCCTTAACCAGTCTATACGCCTGTTTAAATCATTAAATCTTTCCCGATAAATAGCAGCTTTTTTATAGCCCCATTTTTTGAAGAATTTTTTGCAACACACCTTAACCCAGTCCCACCATTCCAGCACACACGCAAAATTCCTCTTACATACTCTCCACTCTTTATACTTTATTTTTAATTCATTCATCACATCCTCATCTTCTAACAACCTAACGTTCAGCTTCCAAACCCCACCCCATACACACGGTCATCAATCGCACTAAACACACCTCTCAAACACTCATGATCAGAAAAAGGTACAGCATTTTGTTCAAAATTCATACACAACATATTTTTGGAAAACAACATTTTATCTATTCTGGATACAATACCACCCCTATCAGCATGGTATGTTGGCGGTGGTGGGATGCCAAATTTCAAAGCAGCAGCATCTAGAAGGGAAAAATCAGAAATAAGATTGGATAACTTTTTACCAGTTATGTCACAATTCCCTTCTGTGATGCAATTAAAGTCTCCAACTAAAACTGTAGGCATTTTGCCTGGAAGAAACAAACTTAATTTTTCCAAAAGAGCCAGACGCTCCTTTTTCCCATCCTTTCCTGATGGACAGTACACATTAATAATTCTAGCCCGCCACCCCCTATAGCTAACATGTGCAATTATACATCTACCCACCTCTACCACCGTGTAGCTATCTAAACTAATCTCCCTGTTACCCATTAATATCCCTACACCATCATTCCTATTAACACATGAGCCAGACCATACATGCTGACCGTAAGGCCAGTCCTTATCGCTTGGAGCGTCCTCAATCCCACATTCCTGAAGACAAAAGATGTGAGCATTCATCTGTTTAATATAATCTAGGACGACTGCCCTCCTGGATTTAGTTCTAATTTGTCTGACATTCAGGCACGCAATGCCCCAACCAGCTTGGGGAGCCATAACATGATGGTGTTATTTACATGACGACAAACAGGCCACTTCTTCTTCAGCCGTTTTCGTCTTCCATCTGGAACTGCAACTCCCCGAATCTGTTTACGTCTGCGGGAATGCCTAAAAAAACATTGGTGTCAGGAGAGAAGACATTCTGAGGGTAACTACGTTCACTCACCGGACTTAAACAATCTTCACCGGCGTCCGCCCAATCCGTTCTGGGCTTTTTACAGGAAGTTCCAGGCTCCTCCTCCTCCTCAGAGGGCCTTGCAAGAGTGAAGTCACCTTGATCTCCACAACTGGTCAACTCCTCCTCAGTAGCTAACCAAGATATACTGGGGGTATTACCAAGAGAACCCTCCAACTCCCCCTCCCCACAGACATCAGACTGATGAGGGAGCTCACATTCAACCTCAGCAAGTTCCAAACCTGCCACCTCTGGGCTGGGAGTCTCCGTTTCGGGCAGGGCCTCCTCATGTGCATCCATGATTTCAGGTTCCTCAATAAGATCCGGGTCTGTAACCTGTGGAATGTCAACAACAGCAGCAGGGGGCGCAGCTGCCCCACCTGTGACCTCAGCGTAAGACCTAGGACTGATCCTGGCCTTACAATCCCGATACTTATGGCCCTCCTCACCACAAGCATTACACATAACAGGATTTGTGCAGTCTTTTGCCATATGGCCGGAACCATTGCAATTCCTACAAGTTGGCATGTCCTTGCAACTATCCTGGGTATGCCCGAAATTTTTACACCTCCTGCAATACAGTGGGGCATCTGGAAAAAACAAAAAAACACTATTTTTCCCAATTGAAAAATTAAGAGGGGGGTAATGGATGCCTCCCGGGCCTTGGGGATCCATCCCAAATCTCACAAAAATTTGTACTTCCCGGTCCAGAGCCCTTCTCCATTCAGGACCCTGTGGGAGTACTGAACATAAATGCAATGTCTTTTCAAAAATAAAGTAATGTCCTCCAGGGAAACAAAAGGGTTGTGCATGAAAACCACAAGTGGGATATCCCCCTTAGAGTATAGCACAGTAAAGGTAAGTCCTTCCAGCAACGGATTTGCAACTCCATTTTTCAGGACAGTAAACAAATTCTGGCAAGCCGCCATAGAAGATAGCACCAGCACATACCTGCCTTCCCTCCTGAACTCCTGCAGGCATATTATATCGGACTTCCGAATCTTCAGGATGTCATAAAACACCATGTTGACCAAATATCCCAGGGAAAAATGCAACTTCTTATCTTCAGCGATTTCAATCCGGAATCCATTTTTGACCCGGCTATCACCGGTCCCAGAGAATTGAAGTCGGACTCCCATCGTCCACAACTCCAAGGATCTTCTCCCTGAATCCTCCTGGCTATCTCCCTAAAGCAGCAACCGGCTTAAGCCACCGAAGTGGCGATGCCGGAAGGCCAAGAGACAGCACTCAAGGTATCCTTTTTTTTTTTTTTTAAAACCATTCAGGTTAGTTATAAACAACTCAATATAAGCTCATCAACTTAAACGTCGTTGTTTCAACTCTCATCATCATGGTTCATATTTAATTCAGCATAACAAACTAAAGGTATACACAAAAGACGTCATAAACATCAATAAACATCACTAAAATTCACTGATATTTGTTCAGGTGCTGCCATTTTTTAAATTTCCAAACGCCCTCTGCATCAGAACCACCACCGCCTTCACTGTCTAATTTATAAATCAAGTATAATCTAGAAAGGATCAGCCCGACACACTTATTCACAGATAAATGCTTCTCTTTGAAAATACCTAAATTCCTCACATCCCACAAACTCTGCATCACACAAGTCATAATTAACCATAGGATTCTATTTTTCACACGACCACATGCACCAATTCCAAACATTGCAACACGCCAGTCAATAAAACTCACCCCCGCTAACTCCTTACACAACCCACCTACACACTTCCACACACTGTACGCGTAATCACAGTCCCACATAGTATGCCACACAGTCTCACATCCACCACATCCTTCTCTCGGTGTTTATGTTACGGTAGCTGAGGAGTGCAGGTAAAAAGCAATACACCAGAGCAGTTGGAATCTAGAGATTGCAGTACCCTGACTAACCACCACAACTAGAGGCAGCGTGGAGCGTTCCACGATGTCTAGACGCCTCGTCACAGCCTGAGAAACTAACTACACTAAAGATAGAAATAGGAAAGCTATCTGCCCCGGAGCAGAACCCAAAGATAATAGAAAGCCCCCAAACATATAATGGCGGTTAGACAAGAGAAATACTGACACAGAAGAAATAGTATGAGCAAACGCTGGGGCCCAACTATCTAAATAGAAAAGGACAGAAGGTACTTACTGCAATCCCAGAAAACCCTGAAAAACACCAACATACTAATTTCAAAATCACCTGAGATCACACGACCTCTACCACCTAAATTAGTTCCTGTGTAACAAAAACAGCAGCACTGAAAAAACTGCAAAAAGCAAAAGTACAAAACACAGTGCTGGACTAACTGAGAGGGCAAAAAGCCCCCGGAGGGGACCCAGAAGGCCCCCACAAAGTGCAGACAAATGCAAAATATAGCAAAAACACAAATAAAAATTGTCTTATCGATAGCAGGAGATGCAACACGACCAGCAGCTACAAGGGAAATGGAAAGAAGGATTCAGACCAGAACAATTGATCACCGGCAACCCTGATGGAAAATGTTCCCTTAAATAAGACCAATCAGTAACACCTGATCCCAATCCTCACTAGTACCGCTTGTAACCACCAGAGGAGCCTCTGCTCAGAACTCATCTCAAACCCATTCACAACACTCGGGCACACTCCGTTCTGGTCAGACCTCGTCCTTCTGAACCTGTCGCACAAGCAAAATATTGTGCAAGGACATCATACAATATCCCTTTGTCTATTAGACATCCCATGCGTTCCCAAATCTTTTCCCTGCAACCGAGACTTCATTCCCTCTCAAACCCACAATATTACTCTCCACATCATTCTTATGTATTATTTTCATCACCTTCTTAGCCATTCTAAAATCATTCATCGGCACACTCAGTAAATCATGCTTCCTCACAAACTTTTCAATCACCTCATACCAGACCGGACACTTGAAAGCAACAGGCACTCTAGCATCCCTCTTTCTCCAACACAAGCCATACAACATCCAACCAGCAGAATAATTTGCCATATACGCTCCCTTATTTCCTTTATTCAACAAAATAACTACCGTTTTGATATACTGAAGCCCCAGAAAATCTCAATGTTTGGAAAGGCCATGCCACCAGGTGACATGCCTTAAAAAGACTTTCTCTCTAAGTTTTTCTATTTTACTACTCCAGAAAAAAGTAAAAACTAACTTTTCCACTCTTTTTATTTTCCTATTAGACGGTGGAAAAACTGTTGCAATAAAAAGCAAAATCGGAAGAATCACCGCTTTTATGACCAAAATCTTACCACTCAAGGTCAAGTCCTCAGTCGCCAAAAATTTAACTTACGCTCTATGCGCAATCCACACTCCTCCCAGCTCTCTTACCTTCCAGCTCCTTATTAAATAATACTCCCAGCACTTTGAGAGCACCCTCCTCACACTTAACCCCCTCCATTTTAACCCTATCATCCCCAAAACATTTAAAACTACATTTATTCCAATTTACTCTAAAGCCAGACGCACCACAGAAAAACTCCAAAAGCAACTTAACTCTACTCATAGACGCAACACTTTCACTCACAACCACAACATCATCCATATATCCAAGAACTTTCACATGCTTTCCACCACTCCCCGGTACCAACAAACCTCTCACCACTTTATCACGTCTCACCAAGCACAACAAAGGTTCAATCACACATACAAATAAGACAGGGGACATGGGACACCCCTGCCTTACACCAGACATAATATTCACTTTCTCACTCAACCATCCATTAACAAGAAACTCGCTGACACACAATCATACAAAGACATTATCCCATTCACAAATTTTTTAGGAAATCCCATTCTCTCCAGAACTTTAAACAAAAACACATGCGAGACCCTATCAAACGCTTTCTCAAAATCAATTGTCAGAACCATACACTTCTGTTTCCTTCCCATGCAGTCCCCAATCAAATCCCTTAATAACAATAAGTTATCACTCATACTCCTCCCAGGCACAGCACACACTTGATCCTCATCCACAACACTACCAATCACCTCACGCATACGATTTGCCAACAATTTGCTATAGATTTTGTAATCTGCATTCAGCAGCGTTATAGGTCTCCAATTCTCTAAACACTTTCTCTCACCTTTCTTATACACAAGCACAACCACCCCCTCCTTCATTGATTCACACAACTTACCATTCTCCCACATGTACTTACATATCTCAGTCAAATCAGCACCCAGAAGATCCCATGCTTTCACATAGAATTCTACCGGCAATCCGTCTTTCCCTGGTGTCTTATTCTTTTTAGCACTCTTCATCACGTTTTCTACTTCATCCATAATCACGTCCTCATTCAAAATATCACATTCTTCACTACCCAACTTGTTTTCTAACCCATTCAGCACTTCTGAAACAAGACCAGAGTCAATCCATTTTTTATCATATAACTTGCTGTAGAACCTATTCACCTCCTTTATCACATTCTCACCTGACACACACAAACCGTTCCTATCCAGACTTTATCCATATCAACCTTTCTCCCATTCATTTTCTTAAAAAAGAACCTTGTGCACTTTTCATCTTTCTCAAGATGTTCTATTTTGGTGCGATAGATGATTTCCTTCCCTTTCTCATCCATAACACGCTTTAACTCACTCTTTGTCTCAGCCAGCTCATCAGACACATCCATCCCACTTTCTCCACACTTCCTTAACCAGTCTATATGCCTGTTTAAATCATTAAATCTTTCCCGATAAATAGCAGCTTTTTTATAGCCCCATTTTTGAAGAATTTTTTGCAACACACCTTAACCCAGTCCCACCATTCCAGCACACTCGCAAAATTCCTCTTACATACTCTCCACTCTTTATACTTTATTTTTAATTCATTCATCACATCCTCATCTTCTAACAACCTAACGTTCAGCTTCCAAACCCCACCACCATACACACGGTCATCAATCGCACTAAACACACCTCTCAAACACTCATGATCAGAAAAGGTACAGCATTTTGTTCAACATTCATACACAACATATTTTTGGAAAACAACATTTTATCTATTCTGGATACAATACCACCCCTATCAGCATGGTATGTTGACGGTGGTGGGATGCCAAATTTCAGAGCAGCAGCATCTAGAAGGGAAAAATCAGAAATAAGATTGGATAACTTTTTACCAGTTATGTCACAATTCCCTTCTGTGATGCAATTAAAGTCTCCAACTAAAACTGTAGGCATTTTGCCTGGAAGAAACAAACTTAATTTTTCCAAAAGAGCCAGACGCTCCTTTTTCCATCCTTTCCTGATGGACAGTACACATTAATAATTCTAGCCCGCCACCCCCTATAGCTAACATGTGCAATTATACATCTACCCACCTCTACCACCGTGTAGCTATCTAAACTAATCTCCCTGTTACCCATTAATATCCCTACACCATCATTCCTATTAACACATGAGCCAGACCATACATGCTGACCGTAAGGCCAGTCCTTATCGCTTGGAGCGTCCTCAATCCCACATTCCTGAAGACAAAAGGTGTGAGCATTCATCTGTTTAATATAATCTAGGACGACTGCCCTCCTGGATTTAGTTCTAATTTGTCTGACATTCAGGACGCAATGCCCCAACCAGCTTGGGGAGCCATAACATGATGGTGTTATTTACATGACGACAAACAGGCCACTTCTTCTTCAGCTGTTTTCGTCTTCCATCTGGAACTGCAACTCCCCGAATCTGTTTACGTCTGCGGGAATGCCTAAAAAAACATTGGTGTCAGGAGAGAAGACATTCTGAGGGTAACTACGTTCACTCACCGGACTTAAACAATCTTCACCGGCGTCCGCCCAATCCGTTCTGGGCTTTTTACAGGAAGTTCCAGGCTCCTCCTCCTCCTCAGAGGGCCTTGCAAGAGTGAAGTCACCTTGATCTCCACAACTGGTCAACTCCTCCTCAGTAGCTAACCAAGATATACTGGGGGTATTACCAAGAGAACCCTCCAACTCCCCCTCCCCACAGACATCAGACTGATGAGGGAGCTCACATTCAACCTCAGCAAGTTCCAAACCTGCCACCTCTGGGCTGGGAGTCTCCGTTTCGGGCAGGGCCTCCTCATGTGCATCCATGATTTCAGGTTCCTCAATAAGATCCGGGTCTGTAACCTGTGGAATGTCAACAACAGCAGCAGGGGGCGCAGCTGCCCCACCTGTGACCTCAGCGTAAGACCTAGGACTGATCCTGGCCTTACAATCCCGATACTTATGGCCCTCCTCACCACAAGCATTACACATAACAGGATTTGTGCAGTCTTTTGCCATATGGCCGGAACCATTGCAATTCCTACAAGTTGGCATGTCCTTGCAACTATCCTGGGTATGCCCGAAATTTTTATACCTCCTGCAATACAGTGGGGCATCTGGAAAAAACAAAAAAACACTATTTTTCCCAATTGAAAAATTAAGAGGGGGTAATGGATGCCTCCCGGGCCTTGGGGATCCATCCCAAATCTCACAAAAAATTTGTACTTCCCGGTCCAGAGCCCTTCTCCATTCAGGACCCTGTGGGAGTACTGAACATAAATGCAATGTCTTTTCAAAAATAAAGTAATGTCCTCCAGGGAAACAAAAGGGTTGTGCATGAAAACCACAAGTGGGATATCCCCCTTAGAGTATAGCACAGTAAAGGTAAGTCCTTCCAGCAACGGATTTGCAACTCCATTTTTCAGGACAGTAAACAAATTCTGGCAAGCCGCCATAGAAGATAGCACCAGCACATACCTGCCTTCCCTCCTGAACTCCTGCAGGCATATTATATCGGACTTCCGAATCTTCAGGATGTCATAAAACACCATGTTGACCAAATATCCCAGGGAAAAATGCAACTTCTTATCTTCAGCGATTTCAATCCGGAATCCATTTTTGACCCGGCTATCACCGGTCCCAGAGAATTGAAGTCGGACTCCCATCGTCCACAACTCCAAGGATCTTCTCCCTGAATCCTCCTGGCTATCTCCCTAAAGCAGCAACCGGCTTAAGCCACCGAAGTGGCGATGCCGGAAGGCCAAGAGACAGCACTCAAGGTATCCAGGACACTTTGCACCTCGTCAGTGCAAAGCGGAGATCTGGTTTGGCTGTGTGAGAGGCGTCAGACCATTGTCCAAGAAATATCGTCACTCCTTGCGGAGATCAACATGCTAAGCATGCAGATGAGGAGACTTAAAGCCGCAATGCTCCTCTGGGAAATATGCTAATTAATTGAGATTCTGGTTTGGCTATTATCCTAGGTCATGTGATAAGGCTCGTTAAAGGGTCGACATTGACTTGTAGGATTGCTACCTTCCAAAAGGTGGCACTAGCGTTCTAGCTCTCTTCCTCTCTGAAGAGACAATTTGCATAATTAGCATATTTCCCAGAGGAGTATTGCGGCTTTAAGGCTCCTCATCTGCATGCTTAGCATGTTGATCTCCGCAAGGAGTGACGATATTTCTTGGACAATGGTCTGACGCCTCTCACACAGCCAAACCAGATCTCCGCTTTGCACTGACGAGGTGCAAAGTGTCCTGGATACCTTGAGTGCTGTCTCTTGGCCTTCCGGCATCGCCACTTCGGTGGCTTAAGCCGGTTGCTGCTTTAGGGAGATAGCCAGGAGGATTCAGGGAGAAGATCCTTGGAGTTGTGGACGATGGGAGTCCGACTTCAATTCTCTGGGACCGGTGATAGCCGGGTCAAAAATAAATTCCGGATTGAAATCGCTGAAGATAAGAAGTTGCATTTTTCCCTGGGATATTTGGTCAACATGGTGTTTTATGACATCCTGAAGATTCGGAAGTCCGATATAATATGCCTGCAGGAGTTCAGAAGGGAAGGCAGGTATGTGCTGGTGCTATCTTTTATGGCGGCTTGCCAGAATTTGTTTACTGCCCTGAAAAATGGAGTGGCAAATCCTTTGCTGGAAGGACTTACCTTTACTGTGTTATACTCCAAGGGGGATATCCCACTTGTGGTTTTCATGCACAACCCTTTTGTTTCCCTGGAGGACATTACTTTATTTTTGAAAAGACATTGCATTTATGTTCAGTACTCCCACAGGGTCCTGAATGGAGAAGGGCTCTGGACCGGGAAGTACAAATTTTTTGTGAGATTTGGGATGGATCCCCAAGGCCCGGGAGGCATCCATTACCCCCCTCTTAATTTTTCAATTGGGAAAAATAGTGGTTTTTTGTTTTTTCCAGATGCCCCACTGTATTGCAGGAGGTGTAAAAATTTCGGGCATACCCAGGATAGTTGCAAGGACATGCCAACTTGTAGGAATTGCAATGGTTCCGGCCATATGGCAAAAGACTGCACAAATCCTGTTATGTGTAATGCTTGTGGTGAGGAGGGCCATAAGTATCGGGATTGTAAGGCCAGGATCAGTCCTAGGTCTTACGCTGAGGTCACAGGTGGGGCAGCTGCGCCCCTTGCTGCTGTTGTTGACATTCCACAGGTTACAGACCCGGATCTTATTGAGGAACCTGAAATCATGGATGCACATGAGGAGGCCCTGCCCGAAACGGAGACTCCCAGCCCAGAGGTGGCAGGTTTGGAACTTGCTGAGGTTGAATGTGAGCTCCCTCATCAGTCTGATGTCTGTGGGGAGGGGAGTTGGAGGGTTCTCTTGGTAATACCCCCAGTATATCTTGGTTAGCTACTGAGGAGGAGTTGACCAGTTGTGGAGATCAAGGTGACTTCACTCTTGCAAGGCCCTCTGAGGAGGAGGAGGAGCCTGGAACTTCCTGTAAAAAGCCCAGAACGGATTGGGCGGACGCCGGTGAAGATTGTTTAAGTCCGGTGAGTGAACGTAGTTACCCTCAGAATGTCTTCTCTCCTGACACCAATGTTTTTTTAGGCATTCCCGCAGACGTAAACAGATTCGGGGAGTTGCAGTTCCAGATGGAAGACGAAAACGGCTGAAGAAGAAGTGGCCTGTTTGTCGTCATGTAAATAACACCATCATGTTATGGCTCCCCAAGCTGGTTGGGGCATTGCGTCCCTGAATGTCAGACAAATTAGATCTAAATCCAGGAGGGCAGTCGTCCTAGATTACATTAAACAGATGAATGCTCACATCTTTTGTCTTCAGGAATGTGGGATTGAGGACGCTCCAAGCGATAAGGACTGGCCTTACGGTCAGCATGTATGGTCTGGCTCATGTGTTAATAGGAATGATGGTGTAGGGATATTAATGGGTAACAGGGAGATTAGTTTAGATAGCTACACGGTGGTAGAGGTGGGTAGATGTATAATTGCACATGTTAGCTATAGGGGGTGGCGGGCTAGAATTATTAATGTGTACTGTCCATCAGGAAAGGATGGGAAAAAGGAGCGTCTGGCTCTTTTGGAAAAATTAAGTTTGTTTCTTCCAGGCAAAATGCCTACAGTTTTAGTTGGAGACTTTAATTGCATCACAGAAGGGAATTGTGACATAACTGGTAAAAAGTTATCCAATCTTATTTCTGATTTTTCCCTTCTAGATGCTGCTGCTCTGAAATTTGGCATCCCACCACCGCCAACATACCATGCTGATAGGGGTGGTATTGCATCCAGAATAGATAAAATGTTGTTTTCCAAAAATATGTTGTGTATGAATTTTGAACAAAATGCTGTACCTTTTTCTGATCATGAGTGTTTGAGAGGTGTGTTTAGTGCGATTGATGACCGTGTGTATGGTGGTGGGGTTTGGAAGCTGAACGTTAGGTTGTTAGAAGATGAGGATGTGATGAATGAATTAAAAATAAAGTATAAAGAGTGGAGAGTATGTAAGAGGAATTTTGCGAGTGTGCTGGAATGGTGGGACTGGGTTAAGGTGTGTTGCAAAAAATTCTTCAAAAAATGGGGCTATAAAAAAGCTGCTATTTATCGGGAAAGATTAATTGATTTAAACAGGCGTATAGACTGGTTAAGGAAGTGTGGAGAAAGTGGGATGGATGTGTCTGATGAGCTGGCTGAGACAAAGAGTGAACTAAAGCGTGTTATGGATGCGAAAGGGAAGGAAATCATCTATCGCACCAAAATAGAACATCTTGAGAAAGATGAAAAGTGCACAAGGTTCTTTTTTAAGAAAATGAATGGGAGAAAGGTTGATATGGATAAAGTCCTGGATAGGAACGGTTTGTGTGTGTCAGGTGAGAATGTGATAAAGGAGGCGAATAGGTTCTACAGCAAGTTATATGATAAAAAATGGATTGACTCTGGTCTTGTTTCAGAAGTGCTGAATGGGTTAGAAAGCAAGTTGGGTAGTGAAGAATGTGATATTTTGAATGAGGAAGTGATTATGGATGAAGTAGAAAACGTGATGAAGAGTGCTAAAAAGAATAAGACACCAGGGAAAGACGGATTGCCGGTAGAATTCTATGTGAAAGCGTGGGATCTTCTGGGTGCTGATTTGACTGAGATATGTAAGTACATGTGGGAGAATGGTAAGTTGTGTGAATCAATGAAAGAGGGGGTGGTTGTGCTTGTGTATAAGAAAGGTGAGAGAAAGTGTTTAGAGAATTGGAGACCTATAACGCTGCTGAATGCAGATTACAAAATCTATAGCAAATTGTTGGCGAATCGTATGCGTGAGGTGATTGGTAATGTTGTGGATGAGGATCAGGTGTGTGCTGTGCCTGGGAGGAGTATGAGTGATAACTTATTGTTATTAAGGGATTTGATTGGGGACTGCATGGGAAGGAAACAGAAGTGTATGGTTCTGACAATTGATTTTGAGAAAGCGTTTGATAGGGTCTCGCATGTGTTTTTGTTTAAAGTTCCGGAGAGAATGGGATTTCCTAAAAAATTTGTGAATGGGATAAAGTCTTTGTATGATTTTGTGTCAAGTGAGTTTCTTGTTAATGGATGGTTGAGTGAGAAAGTGAATATTATGTCTGGTGTAAGGCAGGGGTGTCCCATGTCCCCTGTCTTATTTGTATGTGTGATTGAACCTTTGTTGTGCTTGGTGAGACGTGATAAAGTGGTGAGAGGTTTGTTGGTACCGGGGAGCGGTGGAAAGCATGTGAAAGTTCTTGGATATATGGATGATGTTGTGGTTGTGAGTGAAAGTGTTGCGTCTATGAGTAGGGTTAAGTTGCTTTTGGAGTTTTTCTGTGGTGCGTCTGGCTTTAGAGTAAATTGGAATAAATGTAGCTTTAAATGTTTTGGGGATGATAGGGTTAAAATGGAGGGGGTTAAGTGTGAGGAGGGTGCTCTCAAAGTGCTGGGAGTATTATTTAATAAGGACTGGAAGGTAAGGAGAGCTGGGAGGAGTGTGGATTGCGCATAGAGCGTAAGTTAAATTTTTGGCGACTGAGAGACTTGACCTTGAGTGGTAAGATTTTGGTCATAAAAGCGGTGATTCTTCCGATTTTGCTTTTTATTGCAACAGTTTTTCCACCGTCTAATAGGTAAATAAAAAGAGTGGAAAAGTTAGTTTTTACTTTTTTCTGGAGTAGTAAAATAGAAAAACTTAAGAGAGAAAGTCTTTTTAAGGCATGTCACCATGGTGGCATGGCCTTTCCAAACATTGAGATTTTTCTGGGGCTTCAGTATATCAAAACGGTAGTTATTTTGTTGAATAAAGGAAATAAGGGAGCGTATATGGCAAATTATTCTGCTGGTTGGATGTTGTATGGCTTGTGTTGGAGAAAGAGGGATGCTAGAGTGCCTGTTGCTTTCAAGTGTCCGGTCTGGTATGAGGTGATTGAAAAGTTTGTGAGGAAGCATGATTTACTGAGTGTGTCGATGAATGATTTTAGAATGACTAAGAAGGTGATGAAAATAATACATAAGAATGATGTGGAGAGTAATATTGTGGGTTTGAGAGGGAATGAAGTCTCGGCTGCATGGAAGAGTTTGGGAACGCATGGGATGTCTAATAGACAAAGGGATATTGTATGGATGTCCTTGCACAATATTTTGCCTGTGCGACAGGTTCAGAAGAGACGAGGTCTGACCAGAACGGAAGTGTGCCCGAGAGAAGGATGTGGTGGTTGTGAGACTGTGTGGCATACTATGTGGGACTGTGATTACGCGTACAGTGTGTGGAAGTGTGTAGGTGGGTTGTGTAAGGAGTTAGCGGGGGTGAGTTTTATTGACTGGCGTGTTGCAATGTTTGGAATTGGTGCATGTGGTCGTGTGAAAAATAGAATCCTATGGTTAATTATGACTTGTGTGATGCAGAGTTTGTGGGATGTGAGGAATTTAGGTATTTTCAAAGAGAAGCATTTATCTGTGAATAAGTGTGTCGGGCTGATCCTTTCTAGATTATACTTGATTTATAAATTAGACAGTGAAGGCGGTGGTGGTTCTGATGCAGAGGGCGTTTGGAAATTTAAAAAATGGCAGCACTTGATCAAATATCAGTGAATTTTAGTGATGTTTATTGATGTTTATGACGTCTTTTGTGTATACCTTTGGTTTGTTATGCTGAATTAAATATGAACCATGATGATGAGAGTTGAAACAACGACGTTTAAGTTGCTGAGCTTATATTGAGTTGTTTATAACTAACCTGAATGGTTAAAAAAAAAAAAAAAAAAAAGGATACCTTGAGTGCTGTCTCTTGGCCTTCCGGCATCGCCACTTCGGTGGCTTAAGCCGGTTGCTGCTTTAGGGAGATAGCCAGGAGGATTCAGGGAGAAGATCCTTGGAGTTGTGGACGATGGGAGTCCGACTTCAATTCTCTGGGACCGGTGATAGCCGGGTCAAAAATGGATTCCGGATTGAAATCGCTGAAGATAAGAAGTTGCATTTTTCCCTGGGATATTTGGTCAACATGGTGTTTTATGACATCCTGAAGATTCGGAAGTCCGATATAATATGCCTGCAGGAGTTCAGGAGGGAAGGCAGGTATGTGCTGGTGCTATCTTCTATGGCGGCTTGCCAGAATTTGTTTACTGCCCTGAAAAATGGAGTTGCAAATCCTTTGCTGGAAGGACTTACCTTTACTGTGCTATACTCTAAGGGGGATATCCCACTTGTGGTTTTCATGCACAACCCTTTTGTTTCCCTGGAGGACATTACTTTATTTTTGAAAAGACATTGCATTTATGTTCAGTACTCCCACAGGGTCCTGAATGGAGAAGGGCTCTGGACCGGGAAGTACAAATTTTTTGTGAGATTTGGGATGGATCCCCAAGGCCCGGGAGGCATCCATTACCCCCCTCTTAATTTTTCAATTGGGAAAAATAGTGGTTTTTTGTTTTTTCCAGATGCCCCACTGTATTGCAGGAGGTGTAAAAATTTCGGGCATACCCAGGATAGTTGCAAGGACATGCCAACTTGTAGGAATTGCAATGGTTCCGGCCATATGGCAAAAGACTGCACAAATCCTGTTATGTGTAATGCTTGTGGTGAGGAGGGCCATAAGTATCGGGATTGTAAGGCCAGGATCAGTCCTAGGTCTTACGCTGAGGTCACAGGTGGGGCAGCTGCGCCCCCTGCTGCTGTTGTTGACATTCCACAGGTTACAGACCCGGTTCTTATTGAGGAACCTGAAATCATGGATGCACATGAGGAGGCCCTGCCCGAAACGGAGTCTCCCAGCCCAGAGGTGGCAGGTTTGGAACTTGCTGAGGTTGAATGTGAGCTCCCTCATCAGTCTGATGTCTGTGGGGAGGGGGAGTTGGAGGGTTCTCTTGGTAATACCCCGTATATCTTGGTTAGCTACTGAGGAGGAGTTGACCAGTTGTGGAGATCAAGGTGACTTCACTCTTGCAAGGCCCTCTGAGGAGGAGGAGGAGCCTGGAACTTCCTGTAAAAAGCCCAGAACGGATTGGGCGGACGCCGGTGAAGATTGTTTAAGTCCGGTGAGTGAACGTAGTTACCCTCAGAATGTCTTCTCTCCTGACACCAATGTTTTTTTAGGCATTCCCGCAGACGTAAACAGATTCGGGGAGTTGCAGTTCCAGATGGAAGACGAAAACGGCTGAAGAAGAAGTGGCCTGTTTGTCGTCATGTAAATAACACCATCATGTTATGGCTCCCAAGCTGGTTGGGGCATTGCGTCCCTGAATGTCAGGCAAATTAGATCTAAATCCAGGAGGGCAGTCGTCCTAGATTACATTAAACAGATGAATGCTCACATCTTTTGTCTTCAGGAATGTGGGATTGAGGACGCTCCAAGCGATAAGGACTGGCCTTACGGTCAGCATGTATGGTCTGGCTCATGTGTTAATAGGAATGATGGTGTAGGGATATTAATGGGTAACAGGGAGATTAGTTTAGATAGCTACACGGTGGTAGAGGTGGGTAGATGTATAATTGCACATGTTAGCTATAGGGGTGGCGGGCTAGAATTATTAATGTGTACTGTCCATCAGGAAAGGATGGGAAAAAAGGAGCGTCTGGCTCTTTTGGAAAAATTAAGTTTGTTTCTTCCAGGCAAAATGCCTACAGTTTTAGTTGGAGACTTTAATTGCATCACAGAAGGGAATTGTGACATAACTGGTAAAAAGTTATCCAATCTTATTTCTGATTTTTCCCTTCTAGATGCTGCTGCTCTGAAATTTGGCATCCCACCACCGCCAACATACCATGCTGATAGGGGTGGAATTGCATCCAGAATAGATAAAATGTTGTTTTCCAAAAATATGTTGTGTATGAATTTTGAACAAAATGCTGTACCTTTTTCTGATCATGAGTGTTTGAGAGGTGTGTTTAGTGCGATTGATGACCGTGT
This sequence comes from Oophaga sylvatica, assembly GCA_033576555.1. NCBI lineage: Eukaryota > Metazoa > Chordata > Amphibia > Anura > Dendrobatidae > Oophaga > Oophaga sylvatica. Next base: position 57,904 of record JARQOD010002512.1, read on the forward strand.
GTATGGTGGTGGGGTTTGGAAGCTGAACGTTAGGTTGTTAGAAGATGAGGATGTGATGAATGAATTAAAAATAAAGTATAAAGAGTGGAGAGTATGTAAGAGGAATTTTGCGTGTGTGCTGGAATGGTGGGACTGGGTTAAGGTGTGTTGCAAAAAATTCTTCAAAAAATGGGGCTATAAAAAAGCTGCTATTTATCGGGAAAGATTTAATGATTTAAACAGGCGTATAGACTGGTTAAGGAAGTGTGGAGAAAGTGGGATGGATGTGTCTGATGAGCTGGCTGAGACAAAGAGTGAACTAAAGCGTGTTATGGATGCGAAAGGGAAGGAAATCATCTATCGCACCAAAATAGAACATCTTGAGAAAGATGAAAAGTGCACAAGGTTCTTTTTAAGAAAATGAATGGGAGAAAGGTTGATATGGATAAAGTCCTGGATAGGAACGGTTTGTGTGTGTCAGGTGAGAATGTGATAAAGGAGGTGAATAGGTTCTACAGCAAGTTATATGATAAAAAATGGATTGACTCTGGTCTTGTTTCAGAAGTGCTGAATGGGTTAGAAAACAAGTTGGGTAGTGAAGATTGTGATATTTTGAATGAGGACGTGATTATGGATGAAGTAGAAAACGTGATGAAGAGTGCTAAAAAGAATAAGACACCAGGGAAAGACGGATTGCCGGTAGAATTCTATGTGAAAGCGTGGGATTTCTGGGTGCTGATTTGACTGAGATATGTAAGTACATGTGGGAGAATGGTAAGTTGTGTGAATCAATGAAGGAGGGGGTGGTTGTGCTTGTGTATAAGAAAGGTGAGAGAAAGTGTTTAGAGAATTGGAGACCTATAACGCTGCTGAATGCAGATTACAAAATCTATAGCAAATTGTTGGCGAATCGTATGCGTGAGGTAATTGGTAATGTTGTGGATGAGGATCAAGTGTGTGCTGTGCCTGGGAGAAGTATGAGTGATAACTTATTGTTATTAAGGGATTTGATTGGGGACTGCATGGGAAGGAAACAGAAGTGTATGGTTCTGACAATTGATTTTGAGAAAGCGTTTGATAGGGTCTCGCATGTGTTTTTGTTTAAAGTTCTGGAGAGAATGGGATTTCCTAAAAAATTTGTGAATGGGATAATGTCTTTGTATGATTGTGTGTCAAGCGAGTTTCTTGTTAATGGATGGTTGAGTGAGAAAGTGAATATTATGTCTGGTGTAAGGCAGGGGTGTCCCATGTCCCCTGTCTTATTTGTATGTGTGATTGAACCTTTGTTGTGCTTGGTGAGACGTGATAAAGTGGTGCGAGGTTTGTTGGTACCGGGGAGTGGTGGAAAGCATGTGAAAGTTCTTGGATATATGGATGATGTTGTGGTTGTGAGTGAAAGTGTTGCGTCTATGAGTAGGGTTAAGTTGCTTTTGGAGTTTTTCTGTGGTGCGTCTGGTTTTAGAGTGAATTGGAATAAATGTAGTTTTAAATGTTTTGGGGATGATGGGGTTAAAATGGAGGGGGTTAAATGTGAGGAAGGTGCTATCAAAGTGCTGGGAGTATTATTTAATAAGGAGCTGGAAGGTAAGGAGAGCTGGGAGGAGTGTGGATTGCGCATAGAGCATAAGTTAAATTTTTGTCGACTGAGAGACTTGACCTTGAGTGGTAAGATTTTGGTCATAAAAGCGGTGATTCTTCCGATTCTGCTTTTTATTGCAACAGTTTTTCCACCGTCTAATAGGAAAATAAAAAGAGTGGAAAAGTTAGTTTTTACTTTTTTCTGGAGTAGTAAAATAGAAAAACTTAAGAGAGAAAGTCTTTTTAAGGCATGTCACCATGGTGGCATGGCCTTTCCAAACATTGAGATTTTTCTGGGGCTTCAGTATATCAAAACGGTAGTTATTTTGTTGAATAAAGGGAATAAAGGAGCATATATGGCAAGATATTCTGCTGGTTGGATGTTGTATGGCTTGTGTTGGAGAAAGAGGGATGCTAGAGTGCCTGTTGCTTTCAAGTGTCCGGTCTGGTATGAGGTGATTGAAAAGTTTGTGAGGAAGCATGATTTACTGAGTGTGTCGATGAATGATTTTAGAATGGCTAAGAAGGTGATGAAATAATACATAAGAATGATGTGGAGAGTAATATTGTGGGTTTGAGAGGGAATGAAGTGAAGTCTCGGTTGCATGGAAGAGTTTGGGAACGCATGGGATGTCTAATAGACAGAGGGATATTGTATGGATGTCCTTGCACAATATTTTGCCTGTGTGACAGGTTCAGAAGAGACGAGGTCTGACCAGAACGGAAGTGTGCCCGAGAGAAGGTTGTGGTGGTTGTGAGACTGTGTGGCATACTATGTGGGACTGTGATTACGCGTACAGTGTGTGGAAGTGTGTAGGTGGGTTGTGTAAGGAGTTAGCGGGGGTGAGTTTTATTGACTGGCGTGTTGCAATGTTTGGAATTGGTGCATGTGGTCGTGTGAAAAATAGAATCCTATGGTTAATTATGACTTGTGTGATGCAGAGTTTGTGGGATGTGAGGAATTTAGGAATTTTCAAAGAGAAGCATTTATCTGTGAATAAGTGTGTCGGGCTGATCCTTTCTAGATTATACTTGATTTATAAATTAGACAGTGAAGGCGGTGGTGGTTCTGATGCAGAGGGCGTTTGGAAATTTAAAAAATGGCAGCACTTGATCAAATATCAGTGAATTTTAGTGATGTTTATTGATGTTTATGACGTCTTTGTGTATACCTTTAGTTTGTTATGCTGAATTAAATATGAACCATGATGATGAGAGTTGAAACAACGACGTTTAAGTTGATGAGCTTATATTGAGTTGTTTATAACTAACCTGAATGGTTTTAAAAAAAAAAAAAAAAAAGAAACACAGTGTCTGCAAATTGAGATTCTGGTTTGGCTATTATCCTAGGTCATGTGATAAGGCTCGTTAAAGGGTCGACATTGACTTGTAGGATTGCTACCTTCCAAAAGGTGGCACTAGAGTTCTAGCTCTCTTCCTCTCTGAAGAGACAATTTGCATAATTAAAAAGAAAAAGAAGAATGCACAAATTGGATGATCAGTGGGAACAGGAGCCATATGTCGTGCAAAATTCCAATTTTGATAACAGAAAGACCTGTACCATCAGCAAGGATGGAGGAAAAACGACTGCAACTGTGTCTAGAGATCATCTAAAGTTGTGTCCTGGCCCATTAAAGCTTCGTGAGGAAGAACCTGTTGTCCTTCAGAAAGAAAATGATGAAGCGGTCATACATACGGATTTGGGAGATTTACCTGCAGATTGGCCCAGATTGGGAGACGCTGTAATTATTCCTGTGCTGCAGTTTTATCAACCGCAAGAGGAGTCTCTGCATCCAGTCCTACCAATTGTGCCAGTTGAGCCAGTTCCAGAAGGACCTATTCCGGCAGACCCTCAACTATTGGGATCCCAAGCAGCGGAGCCACAAGAAGCAGCACCACCAGCAATGGAGTCCCCTGGTGAAGCAGTACCGCATCGCCCAGTCGCTAGCATGCTTGCCAGGTCCCTAGAGAGGTGTAGTCGTATCTATAGTTTGCCGTTACGCAGAACAGAAAGGTTAGAGACTACTATACCTGACGCTACCCCACGTAGGTCAGAACGTATCACTAAAGGAAAACTACCTATTCGCTATCAGGAGTAGTCCTAGTAAACTAGTCTAGCAAGACCCAGACAGGGTTTATTGTCACTGACAAATTGTATAAAGTTTGAAAAAGTATTAATGTAATTATTTGAAATGTGTTTTAACCATGCCAATGGACTGCGTGGCTGTGGACTGTGCCAGCCCAAGAACTTATATTGTAAATAGTTGCACTACGGTGCACCATCTTGGTTTTACACGAAACCATTACTAACTACCTCTGAAGGAAAACCCGTATGGTGTGGCCTAGAGTGAGGTCTGCAGTCAGAAGTCCTGCAGCCCACCCAGGACCCACGTGGGAGGTTTTTGGTGCGGGTCCTCCACAAGAATTTGTCTTGAATAATGAGAACGTTTTGATACTTTGATACTTTTGTATTTTTTCTAATGTACAAATTGTAACGTTCAAGAAGTCTTACCTCCCGGATGGGAAGAGTTAAAATGTTGTTGTTTAATGCAAAACAAAAATGTTTTCTTTTTCTCTTTTACAGCCCGGGAGTGCTGTGTTTAACCAAGGGGGATGTGTGGCCCAGCTATGTCAGGCACACAAAATCCAGGAGAATGCACAGGAAGGTAACCGCAACGCTTGCTATCCATTCACGTCACTCACACTTTCAGACACACCCACCAGGGGTATAGGAGGTAGTGACACGTAGCAGAGCTCATTCAAGTTTCCTGTCTGAGAAGAGCTCAGAGCAGTCTGTTTCCTGTCTTAGGACAGTGCAGTTCAGTGTCAGTTCAGTCTGGACTTGGAGGGAGAGGAGAGAGGACTGAATCCTCGCAGTGCTAGCGTAGCTCACCTGACAAGGAAGTGGAGGCTAGTACGGGTGAAGTGAATCATCCTAGCCTAGTCAGAGCTACCCTTAATCAGTACCTCAACAGAAGCTGAAACAAGGAGGATACTGAGAGCTGCTCAGCGAGCTCTGGAGAAAGCTGACATTTCCATCAATGCTACAAGTGCTTATGATAAGAGCAAGAGCAGGACGAAGGGCATAGTGGAGAAGACAGAGAGCAGTGCATCAGGTATTGGACTACCTGCACTAAATCACCGGACACCGGGTCCGAAGCGTTGCTAGTGCTTCATGCTTAGTAACAAGATAACCGGAGGCTTTCTGGACTACAGGTCGCAGAAGGTAGCCCCAAGTGCCGATACGTAAACAGAGTCAGGGAGAACAAGGACTTTTAGCTAGGCCAAGCATAGAAGGACTTCGTTCTTGCCAACATCTGATGATCAGAGACATAGAAGGCTCTACCACAATGTCAGCTGGGCGTTGCAGCTATTGAGAAAAGCTGGAGATTGCAGAGTTAACTTCGCTTCATGCAAGTTTGGACTCAGATATATACGAAGTAAAGGAGGCCTCTAACCTGCTCAGCGGTTATCCCGAATGTGCATTCTCCACCCCGACCAGCTCCCCGGGACCTGCCTGAACCATCTACCAGTAAAGGTATGAAAAGAAGCTGCATTGTGTGTGACTGAATTCTTAACTACACCCTGCATCATCACCATAGACTTCCAGGGACCAGTCTCTCACCTGTGGGAGACTTACCACCCAGCTGCCCCATAACATCCCCTGTGAAGATCCTTATAGCAGCGCTGGTCCAATTGATCAGATACCACAGGTGGCGTCACGAACTACCTATCCTAATAATCCCCTGTAAATATCCCCCATTGCATGACCGAGTCCCGCTGCCAGTGACATCTCCCATGGAAATCAATGGGCTCGGCTCCGAGTACCCCATAGCCCTGGTATCCACAATTGTGGTGCGAGTCACACCACCGGTCAGTTTCACTTGCTGCTGGCACATCAGGGCCCAGATCTCCTTCTGGATCGCTCCCTTGTGCTTTGGTCTGGCATTATCGGCGAGCTGTTGGAGTAAAAACACAACCTCCTCCAAACAGTTACTAATAATGTTAGTGCCTAAAACCACATTCAACCCATTTTCCTCATTAACAGTCTTCACTACAAGAAGTCCCTGATCCTTTAGCTCCACTCTCACCACTTTTACATCTGCATTTTTAGCCCCAAGTAGGTCAAGAGGGAGGCCATTAGAGGCGTATACTGCAAAGTCAGGGTCTGGGGGTTGGAGACCGTCCATGGACCAGTATCTATTGTAGAGAACATCAGGTATGATGGTTACCTGAGATCCAGTGTCTAGCAGGGCAGGGATTGTGATCCCGTCCAGTATGATGGACAGGTATGGTCTTCCTCCCACAAACCTGCGGTTCCAGTCTGAGGAGCCTGAAGAGTCTATTCCTGGGTGTTGGCCCTCGGACCCAGGATTTGCTCGTTTAAAGGGCACCGACGTGCTGGGTGACCTTCTCTGTGGCAGCGGTAGCAGATGATCTCTCGGCGAGGAAGATGCTTGTCGCAGGTCCTTCCAGGAGGTGGCGTTGTCCTCCTCCGGTGGGGCGACGTCCTCCCTCTTCTCCGGTTCATCCAAGGGACATTCTCTGGGCAGTCAGCTAGCAGGATCTTTCCTTCTTCCTCCGTCAGCAGTTGCAGGGCACTCATTACAGTGGCCAGGTTTTTGGTCAGCTGGCGCACTTCTGAGCGCAAACAGTCCAGCTCAGTAGGGGGCGCCACCTGCGTTTTGGCTTCCGCAACCAGCGGGGAAAAGGTGGATGCTGCTGGCTTTAGAGTGGCTTCACCCTGGTGACACTGGGTTGCCATCTCGGGCGTTTCCAGGGGTCGCAGTCCTTTTATAGCCATATCCTTAAGGGCATCAAAGGTAGCGTCAGGATGATCCAAGGACCACCAATGCACAGTTCTGCTTTCAGCTTGAGACCTCAGTCCCCGTACAAATTGTTCCTTTAACATTTTATTTTCATTGATAACACTTATGGGGTTAACCTGTTTGAGAGCTCGCAGGGCCCCCTGTAGTCGGCAGGCGTAGTCCCTAATGCTATCATCTGGTTTCTGGGGGCATTGGTAAAACCTCATCCGGAGATCTGTTTCAGTGCGGTCCTCAAAGATAGTCTGTAGCTTTAAGAAAATTGCAAGCACTGATTCCTGGTCTGCAGCTGACCATGTCTCTACTTCTCTCTCTGCAGCACCAGTCAATTGTCCCACTACCACTGCAGCTCTCTGCTTTTCTGACATAGGGTACATGTCCATTATACTGCATATTTTACGCTTAAACCCTGACATGGTGTCTGGCTTGCCGCTGTACTGAGGGAGCCACTTTGCTCCAGGCATGTATGGCAGCGTCAGCTGTACTATCGGGGCCACAGGACCTGGTGAGGGGTCAGCGTTTCCATCCTGCGCGGCAGCGCCGAGGGGTAAGTCATTGGGGCGGTCAGCCTGGGCCACGCTGTCAGCTTGCTGCTGCGACATATCTGCGCCCCCCCTAGTTAAGCGTGGCCTACCTTCTCCTGTAGGCCGCAGCTTCCTCTGATCACAGTTGTGAGAAGGACCTGCCTCGCCGGCGCTCTGACGTCAGAGCGTTCACTGAAGCTCTCCACAGGACTTGCCGCCGCGTCAGCGTTGGGGGCGTGTCCAGGACTCAGCGCGCTTTTGCAGGTACATCCACTAGTTTTCGCGCCGTGGCGCTGTAAATGGCGGGCAATGGTGGGTAAATGGCGGGAAAGCTTCACCACTATATGCGACAGTCTTTTAATGAGGCACACAGTACCTGGTGGCAACGGGCAGGAGTCACTTCGTTGCTGCAGGGCACGAAATCCTGTTCGTGACGCCAGGAAGAGATGAGTCGCACTCCAGAGCAATGGAACTCGGATCTGAGCCTATAGACTACTATGGGGGATGTCACGGCGACACAGCTCAGTCCGTGGCTCTGGTGCTCATTCTTTAATGTGGGATATTTACAGCTGAATTGAATATTGGTATGGGGATTCGTGACGCCACTTGTGGTACCTGGTCAGGATGACCAGCGCTGCTATGCAGATCCACTGAAGGGTTAATATTGTGCAGCTAGATGTTAAGCCTTCCACAAGTAAGGCTGAGTCCTTCAGGGCAGATAGATGTGCAGGGGTGCAGGACGGACGGGGACCCGGCAGTGAGGGGTAATAAGGTAGACACACACACAAGTCACTTTGGTACCTTTACTGAAGATGTTGCAGGCACTCCCCGGAGCACTGTAGAGTGAAGGGTGCACATCCAGATTCCTACACTGAGTAGGTGTGTGGCCTCCTGTTCCTTGCCTTTATGTGATAAAGTCCTTACCTGCTTGTAGCTAGGCCTAACTTGGTCTCCGTCTTGCACCTGGCTGACCTTGTGGTTGGACCCCTTCTTGAAGTACACAGTCTCTATTTGCCGTGCACGGCTGGACTCCGTCCTCCTCCGGTGTTCTCCTAATGGGTCGTGGAGATCCCTATAGGCTCGGACCCCGGTTCGTCAATACTTGCTGAGGTAAGCTGTAAAGGCTTTTCTACCTCCGTTACTGCTCTTTCCACTCGCCTTCGGCCTACCCGGGCCCTCACACGATCACACACTGGCAGTTGGTGGGCTGCCTCTTCGCCGCTCTCTAAGCGTCGGCACGCTTCTCTCACTGAGCTGCACTCAGTTGGCTCAGTTCTGACCAGGCTGGAGTGGCTTCGGTTCCACTTGTACTGGCCTCCACTCTCTCTTGAACTGAATGGCTCTGCAGCCTCTCTCTCTCCTCAGAACGCTCAGTGAGCTAGTCTGCACAAACCGAGCTCAGTGCTCTCACCTTCTACACTCTCTGAGGTGACTGGCTTGATGTTTCCTGTGTTCACCCTCTTTTATATGTCTAAACAGCTCCCTCTGGTGGTCTTTGGGATAGGTGAACGTGTGTGAATGTGCATAATGACCTCTAGTGGTGTATTCTTTCAGTGCACCCTTCTGGAAGATATGGATCCAGTCGCAGCTGGGCTCCACAAAACAGATCTGTAAGGAGTCAAATGAGAACAGTTTTAAGAAAAAAAAACTTTTTCTAAAATCCCATCATAAAGTTGTTGTTTTTTTAAATGGATCCACCTCTTGCCCCAAATATAGCTCCGCACGGGACCAGCTGTAAAAGGGGTGTTCTAGCCAAAAACTTTCATCACCTCTCCACTTGACAGTTGATAGTGAGGGAACTGATTGCTGCGACCCTTACCACTCACTAGACCAGGGGACCCCGCTCCTCTACCTCCTCGAAGAGTGATACAGCCGATCGGACCCTCATCTGCCTAGTGAATGGGCGAATATTTTTGGCTGGAACATCCCTTTAAATCCATTAGTGCCGTTCTTAAGAAACTGAAGCCAACTTCATGATCTCCTTGGGACCTAAAAGGGATCGTTATGAGTCTATCAGAATTCAGGGTTTTTTTCTTGTTCACCTTTTAACAGTTTGACTCCTTTGTTCATATTTCAGAAATTTTAGTTGAAGTGTCCCAGGGGTAAAATTAAAAAAGAAAAACATGGCTGATCGCATCCAAGAACAGTGACGCTCTTATCTATGGGCTGCTCATGATATTTCTGCTCGGTCTCATTTAAATTAATGCTGCGATACCACTCCCTGCCTGCTGACCAGAGTGGCGCTGTTTTCAATTCACATAATATATTCTTCTCCAGTCCCATCTAAATTTGTGAAAACATTTCTCACTTATACCCACCGACGGGTCTGTACAGTGTATGAGCTGCTGTATACGAGACGTGCCGCTTAGTTTCTTCTCAAATGTACCGACTTGGGAGTGTACAATGTCAAATGTGCAGGTAGAAAGCACCAGAAGAACTAAGATTGCAGCTCTGGATGTGACTAGAGTATACAATATGCACCTCTAGTTTTGGATAAAGCAAATATTACTACATTATGCAGCTGTAGGAAAATACTTAGATGTTGAATTTTAGTTCCATTTTGCCATACTTACCCTGCGCCTGGCGCGACGCGTCACATGCTGCTCACTTTATATGGAGCCAATTGCACTTAATTAACAGTAAAATTTTGTGTAGGATACAACAACAATTAGAAATAGTCTAATAGACTACAAGAAAAGATGTTGACTCGTCACCTAAGAAACTTCCATCCCACCTGGAAAATCAAGACTTCAAAATATTATTTTGGGTAAAATCTAGTAACAAAAAAAACTTTAGGACTTGTTCACACATTGCATTTTGCCATGAAAAAAAACTGAAGCATTTTACAGTACCAGCAAAATGTATGAGAGATGTGAAGTCTCATACACACGCTGCGGTTCTTTTCTCTTGCAGATTTGAACCATCAAATCGTTTTTTTTGTTTTTTTTAATTGCAGCAGGTTAAACCGTTCCGAGTTTTTGCAGTGTTTTTCACCCATTCAGATGCACAGGATTTTTTTACACAGAATTTTTCCTGCCGACACTGCTACAAATGCACATTGTGCACATAACCTAAAGTGTTGTTTCTTGTCTACAGTTTGCTTTAAAAAAAAATAAATAAAAAAAACTCTTCTTTCTCACCCTCCCCCGGTCCAGCACTGAGTCTCCACTGCGGCTCCTGATGTCTGGCTACAGTGACCATAACCATCTATCAGCCCTAGTTATGGCGTGAGCCTCTGAGCTCGCAGATTGGCTGCAGCGCTGTTGTGACCAGTAAAAGACATCAGGAGCAGCGGCAGAGACTTAGGCTAAGTGCACACGTTCAGGAATGTGTGCAGAATTTTCCTGAGCAAAACCGGACTTTTTTCGCGGTAAAAACGTGCGGGTTTTTTTGCTGTGATTTTGCACGTTTTTTGCGCATTTTTACGCGGATTTTGCGTGTTTTTACCGCGATTTTTCCCTGAACTTTCTAGGTCAATAATATAGCGGGGAAAACGCTAGAATTACGCAAAATTAATGAACATGTTGCTTCTTTTTCCGCGAAAGAAAGCACCATGTGCAAAAAAATTGCGAAATTCATTCTAAATGATAGGATGCTTAATTCATGCGTTTTTTACGCGTTTTCTGCTGCAAAAAATCCTGAACGTGTGCACTTAGCCTTAACGCTGGAGAACATTTATTTATCTCCAAAGACATACAGATAGGGAATCTAGATTGTGAGCCCCTTCAGGGACAGCGACGATAATGTGTGCGAACTGTAAAGCGCTGCGGAATATGTTAGCACTATATAACAATAAAGATTATTATTATTATCTATTTATTTTAAAACAAACCTAAGCGGAGAGAAACTTGAAACTCATAGCTCAAAAATTCCCATGAGCTTTTACATTAAGTCCGCACTGTCCTCCACTCGGCTGGAGCCGGAGCCTGTGCTGGCCATGACATCGTTACAAGCGAGGAGAAATGGCTTGAGCAACCTGACCACAAAGAAAATACTATAACTGGCAACTAAGTCAGCTGCCGGTTATAGTGTCTTCTCTCCTGGTTAACATCCAGCACAATCTAGGGCTATTTTTTTTGTCAGTACCAGATAGTGGAGAACGGTCGGAGAACTCCGGTAGGGTTCAAGGAAGTAAATCTTTGGGTGACTATGAAGCTCCTTGGTGAAAAGTTGAAATTTTGCTTTACATAATAAAGAAATATTTCTAAGATCTTCAAAGTGTGAGACCAATGGTAACGTATCGCTAGTGACCAAACTCCTGATACGTTCCCAGACTGGTGACTATTATCAACCAACTCTAATCGGTCTTCACGTTCCCCAACTTCACCAGGATGAAGGACAGTGAGAAGACAACATTACTGTCACGCTGTATAGCAGATATATATATGTGATGTCAGTAATCTATATCAAAAGGGCAACATACTATATAACCTGCGCATAGATATATGATAACATAGATTTACCTGACAGAATGTCCAGAGGGTCAAAACGGAATCCGTTATACGCTGTCTCCGGCTAGAGGGTGACCGGGGTCTAAGCTGACCCTAAACTGGGGTCCTAACTAATCCCTCAACCTGGAGGTACTGTTAAAGGTACAGAGGTCCAGGCCACCAGCGTAAACCCTGTCTCCTATCAATCCCTGCCAACTGTATTCTAGTCCTAAGAAGGACCCTGAATACCACCAAAGGGAATGAACAGGTAACGGTTAATGAACAGAAAGACAAACAACAAAGACAAGAAATAAAGTAAATAAAGTCTTACATACAACACTCACACACAGTAGGAACACCTAAGGTCTCAGAGAAAAACTATAAGCTGTAAGAGTAAAAACAACTAAGGAGCTCTTAGCTTAAATATTCTCAGAACCGATCCAGTCTGCTAAACTACATGAATGCTTTCACCGGCGTCTAACACCCAGACTGGCAGAAATATAAAGGAAACTAATTAGAACATAATCAAAAGCAGCCGGGCGAGGCTGCACCTAGCCTTAGCAAAGAGCTAGGAAAAATTAACTCTCTCATTACCAAAAAACAAAGAAACAGCAGCTCAGCTGTGAGAAGTCAGAATGTGCAATCGCGACGATCTTCATGGCGATGCACCCATGACAGTACCCCCCCTTCTACGAGGGGCCTCCGGACCCTCATGACCAGGTCTGTCCGGGTGAGTTGTGTGAAAGGTCCGAACCAATCGATCTGCGTTAACATCAGACGCAGGGACCCACGTCCCCTCCTCAGGACAATACCCCCTCCACTGAACTAAGTACTGAAGGGATCGGCGACTGAGACGTGAGTCAATGATTTTCGACCCATGAGTTTCCACGTTATCATTGACCACCACTGAAGGAGGTAGAGGTGACGGTATGACTGGTGCCACATACTTTTTAAGTAATGACTTGTGAAACACATTATGATTTTTAAACGTAGGAGGGAGGTCCAGACGAAATGCCACAGGATTAATTATGGAACTGATCCTGTACGGCCCGATGAATCTGGGACCCAACCTCCAGGAGAAAACTTTCCGTTTTATATTCCTGGTAGACAACCAAACCAGATCGTTCACCTTCAGATCTAGACCAGAAACTCTCCTCCTATCAGCCATCCGTTTGTAACGGTTCCCCGTAACCTTCAGTCTTAAGCGATCTGGAACTATCAGTCTCCCTGGAAGTCCCACAGGGGCGTCCCCCTGAGCCCCCAATACCTCCCCCTCAAGCTCAGAGCATACAGCTGACACTACAACTCCCTCCTGAGGAATAGGAACCGGATCATCCGTCTTCCCGGCCCTTGGGAAAGTACGAGATAAGGCATCAGGAAGCAACTTTATTGAGCAGTCATATGCGCGATAAGGAGGAAACTCTTTACACCCCTCCTCTGAGAACATCTCCCCAAAGTCCTCCAGAAAAGGAGACAAAGTCCTAGGCACAACCGCACCGATGACCGTGCTCATGCAGTTATTCTTGCAAAATTCACCCCACTGGCTTATCTTTCTGGATTGCCAATCAATCACTGGGTTATGTTTAGCCAACCAAGGAAGTCCCAACACAATAGGAGTAGGTAGACCCTCCAACACATAACAAGACAATTGCTCTTTATGTATTGCCCCTACTCGAAGATCTATGTTATGAACAGCTTGTACCAAGCTACCTTGACCAAGAGGTCTAGAATCAATAGAGAGTATAGGGACCGGTTTGGCCAATACACTCAGTTGCATACCATGCACCTGGCAAACCGAGCGTCCACCAAATTAGCCCCGGACCCACTATCAAGAAAAACAGAAATCCTCTCAGTTCTAGTACCAATCACCACCTCCGCAGGCACGAGAAACTGAGAGGGATTTGGGGACGAAATACACACTCCCAGGTTAACTCCTTGGCTCAAAGAGGTCCGGGATGGACACCCCCCAACAAAATGTCCCTCTCTCCCGCAAAAGAAACACCTTCTAGTCTTGCGGCGCACCGCCGATTCCCTCCTACAAAATGATGTCCCTCCCAACTGCATGGGTTCCTCAGAACAGACCAGGGGAACCTCAGTATAAGGGACTTTAGTAGTAGGTGGAGTCATCATGGGGGGCGGAGTTACCTCGCGTCTTCCCCGAAGTCGTCTATCAATGCGAATAGCGAGGGCCATAGCAGCCTCCAGTGATGGAGGAGAATCATACTGAGCCAACACATCTTTTAATTTGTCAGACAACCCTTGACAAAACTGGCTCCTAAGAGCTGGGTCATTCCACTGAGTATCTGTTGCCCATCTACGGAACTCAGAAGAATATTCCTCCGCTGGACGATTTCCTTGCCGTATTTTACGTAACCTTGTTTCAGCAAGGGAGACTCGATCCGGATCATCATATACCAGACCCAGGGCAGTAAAAAATCGATCCACTGACTGGAGATCTGGGGAGCCTGGAGGAATAGAGAACGCCCAAGATTGAGGGTCCCCTTGTAAGAGCGAGATAACAATTCCCACCCTCTGCTCTTCACTCCCAGATGACCGAGGCCGCAGCCGAAAGTACAATTTACATGCATCCCGGAAAGTAAAAAATTTGTCCCGCCCACCAGTGAACCTGTCCGGGAGAGCAACCTTAGGTTCAGATCTGGTTTGCTCTGGGAGGGACAAAACCTTGGACTTAATGTCTGCAAATTCCATGGACAACCCCTGCAACTGCCGGGCCAGCTGGGCTACTGGATCCATGACAGCTGGGGAGAATCTTTAGTTGGGCCGGTGAAAATGTCACGCTGTATAGCAGATATATATATGTGATGTCAGTAATCTATATCAAAAGGGCAACATACTATATAACCTGCGCATAGATATATGATAACATAGATTTACCTGACAGAATGTCCAGAGGGTCAAAACGGAATCCGTTATACGCTGTCTCCGGCTAGAGGGTGACCGGGTCTAAGCTGACCCTAAACTGGGGTCCTAACTAATCCCTCAACCTGGAGGTACTGTTAAAGGTACAGAGGTCCAGGCCACCAGCGTAAACCCTGTCTCCTATCAATCCCTGCCAACTGTATTCTAGTCCTAAGAAGGACCCTGAATACCACCAAAGGGAATGAACAGGTAACGGTTAATGAACAGAAAGACAAACAACAAAGACAAGAAATAAAGTAAATAAAGTCTTACATACAACACTCACACACAGTAGGAACACCTAAGGTCTCAGAGAAAAACTATAAGCTGTAAGAGTAAAAACAACTAAGGAGCTCTTAGCTTAAATATTCTCAGAACCGATCCAGTCTGCTAAACTACATGAATGCTTTCACCGGCGTCTAACACCCAGACTGGCAGAAATATAAAGGAAACTAATTAGAACATAATCAAAAGCAGCCGGGCGAGGCTGCACCTAGCCTTAGCAAAGAGCTAGGAAAAATTAACTCTCTCATTACCAAAAAACAAAGAAACAGCAGCTCAGCTGTGAGAAGTCAGAATGTGCAATCGCAACGATCTTCATGGCGATGCACCCATGACAATTACCCTCCCAAAATAATGCCCTTCAGGTAGAGCTGCCCCAATACTCGAGACTGGAAGAGTCCTAAACACTGGAATGTCCCTGTCCGGGGATCTGATGTCTAATTGTGGCTTCTGTTGTGGAAAGATGTGGTTTCCATGCTCTGTGTATACGGTCACTTGTTGCTGTGCACCCAGGGTCGTCAGTAAAGTTCTTGTCCATGTTCTGTCGGCGAGCTCCAGCGGGTCGTAGACTGAACTTTGATGATCCGGACTCGGTCGTCTTGTGCTGTAGATGTACACTTGCACTTTCTGGAGGACCACGGTTTCTTCACAGCTGCTATAACAATGAACCCTGCTCTTGTCTCCCGGTTGGACTTTTTTTTTTTTGCCACTTTTGATATTTACGTGAAATTTTTTGGGGGGGCATTTTAATTTAAATATCTAGACTAGCTCTGTCCCTATATGAGACCCATTTTTGGCCAATCCCCTATTTTTCCTCTTCGATGAGCAGAATTTTTCGGAAGCTGCTTATCCCCTTCATAGACTTAACACGCCCATCGGTGGAAGGCTAGACATCAGTAACGACCAACCTAATAACATTCGCAGGCTGTCATGTCTGTGGCGTGGTTATGGTGACCAGTTACATACACAAGTGTATATATATCTGATATTCGGAGTGTAACTAAACTTTTATTTTTTTTATAATTTTGTCTGTTATGGAAATTTATGAAACTTCATCAATCACTTTATTAGGGGATTTGTCTTCATTCCTGTAAAAAAAAAAATCATGTAAGTAGTTTTAAAAACCTTGCTACTCCCCAGTCTAGACCATATTAATTTGGAGTACAGATGATGACAGTGAAAGGGTCAGCTCCGCATCTATATCTCGCGTTGCTACCGCTATACAACAACTTTGGCCACAAAGCTTGTTCCATGGCCAATGTTCGCTGAGTGCCAATGCTACATCTCAGGGCAGCACAAGTGAATGGGGTCATCCTCGAGGGTACTGCAAGCAACTTCTTAAGGGTATGTTTCCACTCTCAGGAAACAGTCCGGATTAGCTGCGTGTTTGACGCTGTGCGTTGGCGCAGCGTCAAACACGCAGCGTTCAGATGTTACAGCATAGTGGAGGGAATTTCAAGAAATCCCGTCTCCACTATGCTGTAAAACACGCAGGCGGAAGACCAGCGTTTCCGGACATGCAGCGCGTCTTTTCAGACCGCAGCATGTCCTAGTCCCTTGCGGCGACGCTGCGTCGCCGCAAGGGAAATAACACAGGGCGATGCAGCCCTGCGATCATTCCAGATGTGTTCCGGAGGTGTCTTGAACACATCCGTAAAGAGCGCTGTGTAGCCCTGGGTACACAATACCAGGAGGATGAGTGGAGAGGTAATGGTTAAGGGCTCTACATGACATCACATACACTTAGACACTCCCACAGGGAGTGTTCAGAGTCAGTCAGTGAGTCTTGCCTGGACCTGTGAGGAGGAAGGAGCAGAGTCTAGCTCGGTGGCTCAGAACTGAGTCATCCCACTGTTGTGCAGTTCAGAGAAGTGGAGGCCAGTAAAGGTGAGCCAGATTACCTCAGCCTGGTCAGAGCTGTGCCCCACTGATAGACGGACTGAGACAGCTATTGAGAGTTTGAGCAAGTCGAAAGGCACAGTGGAAGGAATTGAGAAGTGCTTTAGGATTGAAGTATCCTGCACATTGTCACCGGTCACTGGAGACCGAAGCATCACTATCGCTTCACGCATAGTGGTAGAAGATCCAGAGGCTTACTGGACCTTAGGTAACAGCAAGCAGCCCTTGAAGTGTCAGTACGTAACAGGGTCAGGTGGAATAGGAACTTTGAGCTAGGCCAAGCATATAAGAACCTAGTTTCATCACTGGAAGGCTCCACCACAAAACTGACCGGGCAGTACAGCTTGGAGAAGCTGGAGTTTATAGAGGGAACTACGCTTTATGCTGGTTGGACTCATCATCATTGGAAAGTAAAGGAGGCCCCTGCCTTGCTCAACCATTGCCTCAAAACTCATCCTCCGTCAACCCCATCAGCATCCCTGGGACCTGCCTTACCATCTAACAAGTAAAAAGGTATGGAAAGACGCTGACGGTGTGAGACTGAGTTATTTAATTGCATGCCTGCACAACCTTACCATTACTATCGACCTGAGGGAAGAGTCCCACCTGTAGGGGACCTGACATCTAGCTGCCTCACCATCCCCTCAGAGCTCTACAGCAGCGCTGGTACAAATTACCAGAGAACTACAGGTGGCGTCACGAACTGTAAATATATCTATCCCCTGTAAATATTCCCCCAACATACGCCAGACCGCCAGGGCCACAGACCGAGTCACCGCTACCTGTGACATCCCCATAGACTTCCATGGGCTCGGCTCTGAGTACCCCATTGCCCTGGTAACCCACAATTGTGGTGGCGGGTCGACACAAAACTTTGGCGTCACGAACAGGATACGAAACTTGCAGCATTGCGAGCCCTGTGTGCCTGTGGAGTGTTTTGATGAAAAAGACTGTTGCTATTTTTGGCGCCAAATACCGCCATATTTGCCGCCAGATTCGCGCCCTAAGGCGCTGGAGAAGAAGGTGGGCGTACCTGAAAGAGCGCGCAAAGTCTTGGACACGCCCCCGGCTCTGACTCAGCGGCAGGTCCTGCAACAGGAAGTGAACGCTCTGACATCAGAGCGCCTGCGACGAAGGTCCTGTTCCCACTGCTGTGCCTGTGAAGTAGCAGCATCTGAAACCGGTAGGCTCCGTTTAACCAAGGGGGCGCTAAGATGTCTCAACAACCGGCTGACAGTGCGGCCCCGGCCGGAGGCCCCAATCCCGCACCGCCTGGTATTGTAGCGCCAGATGGGGGTGCAGGTCCAGCACCCAGTCCGGTAGTCCCGATCATGCCACTAACGCTCCCATATATGCCTGGGGCGAAATGGCTTCCCCAGTACAGCGGTGAGCCAGGCACATTAGCAGGCTTCAAGCGGAAGTTATGCAGCATCCTAGAAATGTACTCCATGCCTGAGAGACAAAAAGCTGCTGTGCTAATAGGGCAGCTAACTGGCGCTGCTGAGAGGGAAGTGGAGACTTGGGATACCGTTGATCAGGAGTCGGTACCTGCGATCTTCCTTAAGCTGCATGCCATATTTGAAGACCGCACAGAAACGGATCTCCGGATGGCCTTCTATCACTGTTCACAACAGCCAGGTGACAGCATCCCGGGACTACGCTTGCCGACTACAAGGAGCCCTGAGAGCTCTTAAGCAGATTAATAATTTAAATGCTATCGATGAGAATAAAATGCTGAAAGAACAATTTATCCAGGGATTGAGATCCCAAGAGGAACGCAGAACTGTAAACTGGTGGTCCTTAGATCATCCGGATGCTACCTTTGATGCCCTAAAAGACATGGCAATAAAAGGGCTGCGGCCCCTGGGCAAACCTGAGGTGGCAACCCAACATCATCAGGGTGAAGTCACTCTGGAACCGGCAGTAACCCCCTGTTCCCCGTTAGTGGCCGAAACCAAAACGCAGGTGACACCTCCCAGTGAATTGGATTGTCTGCGCTCAGAGGTGCGCCAGCTGACTAAAAATCTGGCTGCTGTAATGAGTGCCCTGCAGCTGCGGAAAGAGGAGGAAGGGAAGATCTTGTTAGCTGACTGCCCAGAAGACGTCCCGTGGATGCACCGGAGAAGAAAGAAGACGTCGCCCCCCCGGAGGAGGACAACGCCACCCCCAGGAGCGACCTCTGATCAACACCCTCCTCGTCGAGAGATCATCTGTTATCGATGCAACCGGAAAGGTCATATGTCTCCACAGTGTCCTTTAAACGGGCAGAACCTGGGTCCAAGGGCCAACACCCAGAGAATACCCGTCAGGCCCCTTGACGGGAACCGCAGGTATGTGGGTGGGCGACCCTACCTGTCATCACCAGATGGAATTGGGAG